>JAQZBX010007952.1:0-49336 GCA_029593785.1 Cabassous unicinctus | reverse complement strand
CTGTGGAACTATTGTAAATATATGTCATCTTCCAGAGTACTGCACTGGGATATTTACATGCAGGATAGAACACCATGCACTGAAGAGGGGAAATGGTATAAATGCAACTGTACTGTCTGTACCATGCACTGCAGAGAACACTTTGGTAAAAGTGCTGTGAGTGTTGATGACACTGGTTATAATATAAATATTAAAGGAGCTGA
Source organism: Cabassous unicinctus (assembly GCA_029593785.1). Taxonomy (NCBI): domain Eukaryota; kingdom Metazoa; phylum Chordata; class Mammalia; order Cingulata; family Chlamyphoridae; genus Cabassous; species Cabassous unicinctus. The sequence continues at coordinate 49,133 of JAQZBX010007952.1, read as the reverse complement.
TTTGGACCTTGTAGGAGAATCTGCAGAAAATAAAATTTTGAAATACGTGTGTCAACAGAAACCATGTGCGGATGACTGAAGTTTGTCAGTATCACACATGTTCCTGGTTGCAGGATTATGTTGCATTCTATCAGTCTTTCATCTAAGAAGTCTTGCATTCTGGATTGGATGAACACCATTCCACAGGAGTAGCTGATGTTGGACTGGTATGTAAGGATACCTGTGTGTTCTTGAGTAAGTGCCTTTTGCAATTATGACTGTTTTCTGAGAGTAAAGTTTAGATGAATTTGCAATGATGAAAGAAACTGTCATTGCCAGGCAGGCTGGGACCTTACACTATATTTAAGCCCAGGCTTTGGTGGAAGTATAAACAGTGGCCCATCTCCAAGGGGAAAGCTGGCAATGACACAAGGCCAAGGTTCAATGGTCTATTTGAGAGTTTCCTTGGTCTATTTATGCCTTGCTATTTGCATTCCTCATTTTTTTGGCCATAAATGTATGTTCTATCTTGATTAACAATTTCATAAAATTGGAATGAATGCCAGTGGAAGATAAGAAGACTAAAAATAAGAATAAATAGAACAAAAAAATGTCAATCTTCCAGTTGCTGTAACAAGTAAAGTTAATACCTAGAAGGAAATAATAAACAGTAAAAGAGATGGCAAGCTCAAATAAAAATTTAGATGATAAAAATAAAATTTAGATGATACAGGAATTCTACCACACATCATGAGTGGAACTGATGTTCTTTGGTCTTTCTGACATCAGTGCTTTTTTAATGATCTGTGACTGTCACAATGAAATAAAATTCAAAACAATCACATGTGGGTGTGGCCTACATATTTTTATAAGGTGTAAGAAGCCTAAACTGAACCCTTCCTGAGGAAGCAGGAATTCAGAAAGTACAATGAACAAGGAGCCATTTATCTCCCAGGTGGTGCTAATGTTCTAGAAGGGTATCTTCACTCCTGGGGTAGATCCAGGAAGTGCACCTGGACACTCACATCCAGGAACAGGGACTCTCATTCCCTAAAACTAGATGCAGCAAGGAGGAAACTTTTTCCCAGTCAGAGGTGCTGCATGGAGGCAGATGATATCCTCTGCTTTCCAGAATGTCCTGCAACATGAGTTCCAAGTAATGTCTCAAAGGCAGTATTTTCCATAGAACGATGTCACAACAGTTCTGCCTGCTGAAACCTGTGGTTGTTCACCTAGGATTAAGTGTGGGAATTAATTCTTCTTAATGATCCTTCCTGTTTCATAGACTATTATGTGTGGAGCTTACATTTTATTTATATTGATATACTTGTTAATGTTAGGGTAAAATAATACATGGATAAATGTTTAATACATTCATGAAAAAATAAAATAAAATAAATAGATGAATTAATTGCAAATGGATTCAAGAACACTCTTTGGGTAAGTGAAAAATAAACAAATGTTTGCCTGTTTTTTTATCTTATAATTTATCCATTTTTTAGATCTATACATTGAAAACCGGTGTTATGTGTGTGTGAGTGTGTATGTCATAATTATAACATCTCATATAATGGCATCAGATTTTATACAGGGTTTAAAAGAAGCACAGGGTTGTGGTCCTTGATGAAACATAGGATGGAGAGAACAAAGTGAAGCCCTTGGACACTGCCCCCGAAGCATGACATGGTTTCCTTCTTCCTCCTCCTTCCACATGAGGACACAAGCTCAGCTGGGTGGTATGGGAAGGTTAGTTTTCATGAACATACTCAGGATATTAACACAACTTTATAAATTTTACTTCCTAAGTTTAGTTGAAAGCAAGGTTTTTAAAACACTCAGCCATTTCCAGAATCAATAACAGGGAAAATCACACACACAATAAATTTTACACATGCATGTAATAACTTTTTTTTTTTAAATCTGTAATTTTCTTGAACCTTAGATATATCATAGCCCTGCTTAGCAAAGATGCAATGGCAGTTACATGTTGTGAAGCAAGAAAAGGGAACAAAGACAATGCTAAGTATCCCCACCCCAACTGCTCTCTGTACCTGTCCAAGGGTTTGGCCTCTGATAACTCCCTAATGTCCAGGACTGCCCCTGCAGCCCAGGCCCTTCCTGTGCCCTGCAGGGGAGGCTTGTGTCTGGGCTCACCCTGGCTTCCTCTGTCTGTTTCACACAGTAATAAATGGCTGTGCCCTCAGCTCTCATGCTCTTCAACTTTAAATAAACTTCATTCTTTGAGGTGTCCCTGGTGATGCAGAAACAGAACTGATGAATTGCATTATGCTATGTATTTCCATCATGCCCCATGGTAGCAACTTACTCCAGCCTTTTTCCTGGAGACTTGTGGATCTTGCTCAAACTCTTGCTGGTTAAAGTGAATCCAGAGACTTTTCAGGTGAGGGACAGGCTGTGTGAGGGCTTTACCAAGCGAGGTTCCAACTCCTGCAGTTGCACCTCAGACAGGATACCTGAGGATAAAATATCAGTGGTAAGTCATAGTCTCAGATGCATCATCCCCATTACCTTCATGGCTGAATCCCTGAGACACTCACATCTGGGAGCTGCCATCTGAAAGAAGAAACTCAATGTGTTCATGTTCTTACAGATGAAGTCCCTGAAGCACAGGAAATATTTATCAAATGAGGAGGAACCTGAATTTAACTAAATATGGCTGTGTTTCCAACTGTTTGCCCATGGGGCCATTTGCATCTGGGAGGTTACTCTATGTAAAATGAAAGGGGATGAGGGGAGGTCCTTGTCCTACTTCCATGAGATGCATTTAAATATCCAGCATGCTCTGGGAAGAGGATGCTGGGTTAGTCCTTTAAGAACTCAGGCCTCTCCCTGATGTGCCCCTCACCAAGCCCAGTTTCTTCTATTTCCAAGTTGGAAAAGTGTTGAATGTGCTGTTCAGGGGGCCAGATGTGGGAAGGATCATGGAGGGCTTTGGGAATTTTCTCCCAGGGGTATGTACATAATGGAATAAATATACAGGATGTATAAAATGTTTATATTACCTGAGGATTTTATTTTTCACAAATTCTGTTTTTCCAAGATTCAGTGGAGGAAAGGGTGTTGAGCTCCACTTTCTCCACTTTGCTGATGTCATTCCTCAGTAGTAACTTCCTGTGTGTAATTTTAGTAAGTTGTCAAGGATGTTATATGTTTTTCATTACTGTTGTTAATGGTATTATCCCCCCATGGGAGCCAGGAGGCACCTGTGAGTGCCTTCAACTCTGACTTCCATGAATGCACAAAGATCATCTGAGCTACCCCTGCCCCTATGTTGGAGAAGATGCTGAGAGTCAGAGCATAAAGGGTTAAGCATTCAAAAAGCATGCTTGCTGGCAGAGACACATTAGGAAATGTCTTCAAGGACACTGCATACTGTGGATATCAGTGGGAGGAGGCAGAGTGAAATGACCTCACCACACAGATGTTATTGTCTGAATTCCCTCTCAATTCCCAAGAAAGATTGTCTGGGAACTCACAAACAGGTAGTGCTCTCACGCACCAACCTGAGATATTAGATAGACTAAGGCATTTAGGGCTAGAAACAATGTTTATACTTATGCCTCTTGGTAGACTGCCAGAGAAGGCAGTGTTCTTGCTGTACTAAGAAAAACATAGTGAGAAAGCAAGGTTAAGGGAGGGGAGAATTTATGCATTGTTGTAAGTTAAATAAAAGAAAGGGTCACAGTGATCTTGGGGCTTTTTTGCCTGAGTGAGCTACAGCCCTCTGCTTCATATTCATCAACTTGTCTGACTCTTCCTTTGCACCGCACTCTGACAACGACACACCTAATACTTCACACTTATATGAAATGAGGAGGTCAAACACCCTCAGTCTCAGTGTCATCACCTATGTATTTATCAAATTAAGCACAGTTGCCTCTAAAAGTCCCATTACTTTTTATCTCATCCTCAACAAACTTTGAGTGTAGAATTTTGTACCAGGCTAGTGAGTATTGGTGAGGTAAATTAGATAAGAAGGAAGATAAAGGGCTCATATCACTAGCACAGAGATTTGGGGAAGCAGTGACAAGAGGAGATAAGTACTCCATTTGGACGCTGATGTCACCAATTTTGATGGGATGATTTGGGTAGTAAGAAAATATCAGAAGACAAATCCCAAGCAATTCCACAGTCATGGAAGTTTGAGAGAGATGGTGATGAAAGAGAAGTTGAGTGACAGAAGGGTGTAGCTGTATGGGGTGAGCAAGAAATTTACTGTAACATCAAAGAGCAATGAAGAAAGTAACTTTACCATGTCCTTCTGAAGCTTGAAGAGCAAAAGCACCATATCGTTGAAGGAACCTGGACAAGTCTTGAAGGATCCTGGACAAATCTTGAAGATTTATTTTATATAAATACATTTCTCTCAATTTAGTAATATTAAGTAACTTTTCTTAGAATGCTCAGTCCAAACAGTGCCTTATTCACCATCATGTAGTGCTCCATGTTCTCAGGGGGGAAGAAGGAAAAAGGGGAAATTCTGGCACAGAATTAGGTGCAACTTCTAGACTTCCCCTGTCTTGTAGGTAGCCGACATTGCTCTCTCTGTTCTATATGACTTCAAGAACCAGATACCTGCATCAATTTAAGGCAATATTAATTATCATTGTCTTATATACAACATGATCATTGTGTCACACACAAACATGGGTTTTCAATATCTATATTTATGTATATATCTATATCTATTTCCACAAATGGGGAAATTCTGAGTTTGAATCTTGGATACATGGATACATCAAAGCATTGCTTAGAAAAGATGCAATGGCTGGTATGTGGGGCTTACATTGTGGGGAGAAAGCAGAGGGAGCCATAGGCAAGGTCAAAAAAATTCTCCTCAGCCCCTCTTTGCATCTGCCTCTTAAGTTGGCCCATGATGACCTTTATTGTCTGGCAAGGCCCCTGTGGTCCAGCCCTTCATGAGGAAGTTTGAGACTGAGTTCACTCTGAGTTCCCGTCAATGTGTCTCTGAACAATACATGGCATATCCTCAGCTCTCAGGCTGTTCAACTTTAAATAAACTATGTTCTTGTATTTGTTCATTATGTATCTGAGTCAGGAATGAAAAGTTGTATTGTTGTTAGTTCTTCTACCACTCCATGTTGCACTGACCCACTCTAGGCAGTTTCCTAGAGACTGGCAGATCCATCTCATATGATGGCTCATTAAAGAGATTCTAGAGGTTTGCCAGTGAGGGACAGGGTCTGTGAGGGCTTCAACAAACCAGGTCCCAACTCCTTCAGCTTCACTTGGGGCAGGACACCTGAAGACAAGGAGAACAACAGTGAGTCATGTGCTCAGATCCATCTCTGCATTAACTTCATGTCTGATTCCTTGAGACACTCACATCTGGGAGCTGCCACCAGAAAAAGGAAAAACCCTAAGGGATTCATGTTCTTGTGAAAGAGGTCCATGGTGCCCAGGAAATGTATTCCTGACTAAGGATGAACCTGTTTGCTGTGGTTTTATCTGGTTACCCAAGTGGTGCTTTGAAGGTGTGTATATTTTTCAATGTAGAAATTAAAGGAGAGTGGGGAGTTTCATTCTTGGTGCTCCCTTGGGAAGAGGATGCTGGATATGTGGCATTCTCCCCCTTTCACTAGGCCCAGTATGTGTTCATTCCAGGGCAGAAATTTGGTGTAAGAGCTTATCAGGGAACCAAATATGGCAGAAGATCAAGTATGACATTGAGAATAAGGCCAATATGTCTCTACTTCCATGAGATGCATTAAATATCCAATACCTACCTCAAATCCAGGGCCCTAAATTTTTGAGAAACCCATTTTCATGATTTTTTCTCTTCTGTTACCTCAAGTTTTTGATATATTCCTAAATTTTGAGGAAGCAGGAAAATGTAGCAATCCTATTTAATTCAAATCATATAAAACTGTGGGCAATCATTTTTGCTGTGAATTGGAATGATTTTCAGTAAATCACTAACTTTGGAAAATATAACATTAACCCAAACATCTTCATCCTTGTGCATATTCAAGGTGTCCTGTGTAATTAAATTCAGTAATGTTGCCTATCAATTAGTTTATTTTTGAAACATGATGAATATTTATACTTAGATGGCCATGATTCTCATTGTTCAACTCACATACTGCCTCCTAATCATGTTTTTCCTTTTGCGACCTGCATATCCATAAGAAATTTCTGGACCTAGTGCTTACTCTCTACTTGTGGTTACACTACTCCACATAGCCTCCTTAGGATTAAAATAGTGACAGCTAGTAGAAGATTTTTTTTCTTTATGAACCATTCAGGTATGCTAGAAGTGTCCACCTTTGGCATTCTGGATTATGAAATTTTGGGTTCAATGAAATTGTTTCCTTTTTTTTTTCAGGTGAGGTGACAAGCAGGAATCTTGTCAATAGAGATGCACAGTAGATGGTATGCAGTAGGGTTGAGTTCACCAAGGCTTGAGGCAATCTCATTGCCCAAGAAGCAGGTCTCCCTTAAAAATCACCTGTGAATTGCCCTCATGATATCCCATGGCACCGAATCCTGGAATGGTGGCTAAGATCCATAAGTCAGTATTGGTGGAGATCACAGTACAGCCCCATCCCCTCCTCACTCTTTGACCCTGAATATGTAACCTCACTTCTTTGTTCTTCAGGGTGAGAAAAGGTATTTTGGTAATTTTGGAAGTAACATTATGTATGAATTTAGAGGTTTCACATCCTGTTAGATGTTATCATCATTGTCATTAGTGTTATTGTCGCTCCTGGAACTGGAATGATTTTTAAGAACCCTCATCTGCATGAGGAGCACCCACTCTGTTTCTGCCCTGATTTGTCACACAAGTGCAACTGGGCAAGGTCAAGTCCTCTCAACCTCAGTGTCAGTACATGTACATTGACCTATTTAGGTACATTTTTCTCTGAAACCCCCTTTGCTCTTTTTCATTTCATGAGCACAGCCTTAAATGTAGCATATTGAAAACTGGATATTAAATAATATTATTTATTTAAATTATATAATATATCTAGTGTCTGATTGTAGGTTATAGGAAAGCCAAAAGAAATAGGGCAAGCTGGAATACCTTGAGAAATCTGGAATGGTCTTTGAAGATCTGGGAATGTGGGCTAAAATACTGTGGGAGAATGGAAGGGAAGAGATGGTGTTCAATATCTAGAGCCATGTTGCTCAGATATAGGAGAATCTTCCTGGTTGTAATGTACAGATGATCCATGAGAAGTAATGCCATATATTATTGTATTGTATAACATGATATGATAATATCATGATAACATGTATATGATAATAATATGAGTGAATATATAGATGAGTTATTGGGATCTATTCATCTCAGGAAAGAAAGAAATATTAGATCATAGGCCTAAAATAGTTTAGGTTTTTTGTGGAGATTATTAACCTCAGCAATGGGTTGAACCTAGAAAATATTAAAAGCCTGGTGGGAAAACCCAAAAGAAATTAACAATTTGTGATTGGAGGAAAAAGTAGTAAATGTTTAAAGTAGATGTAATTGAAGATACCATTGATGAACACAAAGAGAGGAAACAACCACCATGACAAAGGGGAGGGGAAAATGTTACTATTGGGTTTAATTTTGAAGCCCATATGATTGCTTCTTATTCCCCTGCAAAGAACTGTGAGTGTAAACTAAGTGTGGTGTGTGAATAAAATGCAAGTGGAGTCCATATGTTTGAAGATAATGGTGTCCTGTTATTGGAGTAATTTTGAAAAATGACAGCATGAACATAAGAGAAAACTTAAGAGAGAACTTAAGCAGTGTTCCTCAATACTGTTCAATTAAGTTTAATTTGGTGTAGCTCCATATATAGGGCATCACTCTTCTCATTTTTGTATTCTCTAGCCTCTCATTGCAGTCTAGGTTCAAACAATTGCACAATAGAAGAAAGTTATCCATTCATAGGGAATTTTTGATGATGCAGTCCATAAAGTTTTGCGGTAATCAATTTTGTTTTATAGAAAATCTGTTACTGAAAATGTGGTTATTGATTTGAAAGGAGACACAAAATTTAAAATAAATCAATATTTATGTAAACACCTTAATTTCCCTTCACCATTAATTACAAAACCACTGTTTAATTCCAATAACAACTCCTCATAGGAACTGATTCATCTCATTTCCTGTTAAAATATGGCAAGCTTTATTGACACAATTTCATTCTTTCCTAAAGAGATCCTTTTCTCAGGAACATGGGTCATAGTTCCAGAAAAGGTAGTAGGAGAGATGGACTGTTGGAGACATTTCTATATTTTCCAAAGAGCAGTTCAAAAGAAATGTTCCCTAGGATTTCCAGTTGATTTTTATATATGCACGTGACCCTTGGTGTTTCTGTCGACATGACCATCCCTGATGGCAGTAAACTGGAGGAGAGAACTGACATGCCCAAGGTATCAGAGAGGAAAATGGGGTGAATAAATGACCTGAATACATGCATGTTTGAATTCACAAGATTAAATTCACTCACACTCAGTGTACTTGCTTCATTTGATAATGAGTTGCCTAGTTATTTAGAAGTTCGTATAGTCTTCCCTCTACTTTCTGCTGAAAGAGCCAAGGATAAAACCAGAGAGGTATCAAGATAAAGTAACAGTTTAGAAAAATATCCTGAGATATAGATGATTTCCTAATAAGTATGTGGTGAGCAGGAAAGAGGAAAGTAGATTTGGATGAATTCCAATATTATAGTCAAAGAGGAGTCCTATTTAGGGACATAGATGTGGGAGCAAATAATACGATTTGGTCTGGAGTGAGATGACATTGACAAGATTTAGCAGAAGCAGATATCACTGGAAAAAAAGAGGTATAGGACATATAGTTTGGCTCATGTGTCAACTTGGCCAGTTTATGGTGTAAAGTTGTTTGGTGTAACAAACACTGGCTTGATTGTTACTGTCCTGATATTTTATGGATTTACATCATCACTGCTTTGATTGATTCTAAGTCTGATTACACCTACAGCCAAGTGAAGAGATTGCTTTCAACAGTGAGAGAAGTCACGTTCAATCAGTTGAAGTCCTTAAAAAGAAAGTGATGTCATCAGTAGTCAGAAGGGGAATTTCCAATCTTTACTTCAGAAAACCACTGCTCTTTGGAATTTCATTGAAAGCTTACTTTGGAATTACCAGCTTGCACCCTGCTCTCCATAACTTGAATTTGACCATCTTCACAATAACATGAGCCAATTTCTACTTAAAAAATATCATGATATTTACATATATTTATATATTACATACATCCTGTTGGTTGTGTTTCCCTTGATAACCCTGACTAATGCAAGGCATAAGTTACTCTCATGGGGAAAAGTGAGGAAGCAGCAAGTTGGAGTCTAAGAACAATACTTAAACTGAGCACAATTATTACTAATATTGATGAAAAAATTTGTTGATTAATGAGAAAATTAGAAGCTAGCACTTCTAAAGTCATCACAGAATCAGAGTAGGCTGGGAAAAAGCTGTTAAGAGAAAACTGAAAAATCAGGGGTACATAAGTGCATGGCATAAATGAGGGACAATCATTAAACTTTCTGATGTTGTAGAATATTTATTTTAGTAGAACATCAAAGAGAAATGATTAAAAGGAACTTTAACATTTCCTTCTTAAGCATGGGACATGGGAGCAGATTTACCTTGAAAAGAGGTAGGACTGGTATTATTTTATGGTACTGGAAAAGAATATAAGCCAAAATTTGAAAGATAAACAATAATAGATACTCATGCAAACTATTTCCTGACAATGGAAACAAAGAGGTTTGACAGTGGAAGTGTGTGGATTATTGGCTTGAGTAAGAGCAGATTGAAAAGTCCCAGGACAGGAAAGATGTCCACTGGAGGATATGATGGAGTTCATCAGATCACTATGAGAATATTCCCTTGGTCATGGAATCTTGTGGAATGAATCAAGGCCTATAATGGAAAACTAAAATTTGAAACTGTGGCCTCACCTTCCTATAATTCTTACCTATATTTTGTAGTTCATGATAATCACAAATCAAGAGGTAGAGAAGTAAAAGAAAAGTTTCCACACATAAATTAAAATACATGGATCTGTTCTTGGAAACAGGAAATGTGCTATCAGTCAGGATGTTCCAGCAAAAGAAGCTTCATGGGAATGGGCAACCCCATGATAAGATCAGAATGGAGCTGAAACTTCAGTCTATAATGAATAACTGACTTTTTCTTCCCTCATTTTTCATATTGAAAAATGAGACAAGGATGGACCAGGCCCAGCCACACATTTACTGTGCCAGCCCTATGGCCATCCAACTCATTGCCAAGCTTCTCAGTACCCCAAGTTGCGTACACTTGGTCAGTGGGCCCATTGACCCTCCATGGTGTTGCAGTCACCAATGATAGATTTCTAGAAGCCATATGGGGAGTAAGAAATGTCTGAGTTGAGCTTCATGCTTGAATTCCTCCTTCTCCTCTAGAATTAACTCTACTTCCTTCTGCTGAGTCCTGGCCATGAACAGGGGAGTAGAATCCTGAAAAGTTCCTAGAATATCCATCATGCAATTAAATAAAAATTTTGTTGTTATTATTATTAGAATATAAGGAAGTGTAAGGGTGATGCAAACCTAAAATATAATCTGACAAAGTGCCCATGTGAAATAGCCCAATTACCACTTTAGACATGAAGACAAAGAAGGTTCTGTCCAGCTAACCTGTGACTCTCAAACAAAGGTTTGAGAACACCAGATTGTGTGACAGATTTGGAGGGCTTCACCTATGCATACAATATTCGAAGCAGCATTCTCAGAACTATCTTAAGTAATGGTTGCGTCGGCATCCAGATTTGCATATCCCTGGGGTACAGCTAAATAAGCCCCTCATAGAATGTGTTTATGCACATTGCTGCATTTAGGCTTACTTTTAATTTTATTTACCTCCTGTTCAACTTCCCATGAAGTATTAAACATGTATGGCAGTAGGTGTTAACAACAGCACATCTACATCCTTTTTGAGCTAGGAGAAAGTTTAAGGCAATATGATTACCAGACACTATTTTGGGTAGAAATAGCAGAGTGGCTGACACTGACCAACATAAAGGCTTGGAAAATTCTGCCTGCATCAATGTTATAAGAGCTGGTAATGCATCAGCCCTTGCCCTACACAGCCATCACTCCCTCTCAGTTTCTTTGCCATAGGATCAGTCACCTGATACTCAACACCAAAATGTCTCCCAGATATCAGTGGAGAACTTAATTGCAATCCATAAAACCTAGAGAGCCAGTATATGGTCTATCTCAAGTGCTCCCAAGTGTGTACACAACTTTCCCTTATTCCCATGATCTTCCTCTTGCACTAAGAGTGAAACAGCTTCAGTGGTTTTAATATAGGTTTTCCTGAGCAAGCCCTTTTGGCTGCCTTGCAATGGAGGGTTGATCAGATTTTTCTCTTCCATTCCTTTCATCACACCCTTCCCACCACAACTTAGTGTTGGATTCGGGTTCAAGGGTGAGGAAAATCAATCTCTGGAGAGGGAATCAGAAACCAGAATATCACAAAAAATCCAAGACCCAAGGGCAGCCTAGAATTTGCCATGATAGGATGAGTACTGGATCATAAAACTCAATTTAACAAATTAAAATAATAGAAATCATGTGATATAGGTTCTCAGAATACAAAGGAATTAATCTAGAATTCAATAGCAGAAAGACAACTGTGAACCTCCAAAATAATTGGAGATTAAACAAACATAAAAAAACAGAGATTAAAAATTATTGAAAGAAACAAAAAAAATTGAACTAAATGAAATTCATCAAAATGAGAAAAGCAGCAAAAAACAATGCTTAGAGAGAATTTTTAGCATTAAAAGTGCAATAATTATGAAATAAAAGTGTTATAAAATATCTGTAATCTAAGCTTCCACCTTCAGAAAATAGAGAAAGAACAATGTATGTCTACAGCAAGCAGAAATATATAATTAGTTAACATCAAACAGACCTGAAATTGAAAACAGGAAACAATGGAAAAATTAACAAAAGCAAAGGCTTTTTATTTTGAAAATATTGATAATTTTGATAAACTTCTAGTGAGACTCAGCAATGTAAAAGAATTTCTTATAGCAGAAATGGAAAGGAGTAATCATTACTGATCCTATGTACATCAAAAGTTTAATAAAGGAATACTCTGAATAACACTGTCTCCACAAACTTGATAATTTAAATCATGTGGAAAAATCTCTTCAAAAATCAGTACCTACCAAAATTCACTCAAAGAAATAGAGATAATTTTAATTGGTATATAGCTAGTAAAGAAATTGAATCAATATTTAATAATCTCCTAAAGAGAAAGCGCCTTGTGCAGATTGTTTTACTGGTGAAATCTACCAAGCTATGATGGGAGAAATAATACCAATTCACCACAACATCTTCTATTCAATAATGCAGAGGGACCACTTCCTAACTTTCTATGTATCCAGGATAACCCCAACACCAAAAGTGGATAGGGACCTTACAAGAAAGGAAAACTGTAGACCAATATTTCTAATCAACATAGATTGCAAAAATCATTAAGAAAATACTAGTATATTGAATCCAACAATGCACAAAAATAACCACATGCCATGAACAAATAGGACAGAATCCAGTATCTTTTCATGATATAAACTGTCAACAAACATACAAGAGTGATGACTTGCCCAAATTAATAAAGACTATCTAAAAATACTTAACAGTACAAAATGATGAGAAACAGAACAAATTCCCCATAATTTCACAGGAAGGAAAAGGTGTACTCTAATCATTTCTACATAAACTATTACTTGGAACCTTAGTTAGTTCAATAAGATAGGAAAAGGATATAAACGGTGTAACAGTTTGAGATTATTTTATGAATTCTAAAAGAGAATGATTATGTCTGTAAACTAATCTATTCCTCTGGGTTTGACACCCTTTGATTGCATTAAATTCAGCTGAAAGACCTTTGATTTTATTACCTTTAAGATTGCTATAGGGCTTTTAATTGGACTTTATGTCAGTTAGGTGGGATGCAGGTTGAACCCCACCCCTTTGCTGGGTCTGAAATAAATGGTCATTCACTCAGACAGACAAAAGAAGAGGAAGATCTTCCATTTTTTATTCTGCTGTGTGATGAGGGTGAAAGAGATGAGCCTTTTACATAATAGCTTAGAGCTGAAATTGGGTAGGAAGCAGAACTACCAAACTGATATAGGAGGCCTGGAAGGAAAAAAGCCCTGTGCCAGGAAAGAGAGGCTACACTATAACTTACCAAAAAGTCTCAAGAGACTGGGCCCATGGAGCTCAAAAGAATAGGGTGAGCTTTGGGGGTGGAGTGGAGTCTAAAACCTGGACAGAGTTTGGAGGCCATTTTACTTCACCTCATGACAACACACCAAGATAAGCAGTAGCTGATTTTGATGAGAAAGCATCTCTCATGGTACCTCAGTTTGGACTTTTCATGGCCTTGGAACTGTAAGCCTCTATCTCAAATAAATCCCTTTGTAAATGCCAACAGATTTATAGTACTTTGCATAAGCAGCCCTTTGTCAAAACATAATAAATGTTATACTAATTGGGGAAGAAGAAATAAAACAATATTCATAGATACAATTATCTATATAGAAAAGGTCACTATAATGTGATAAATCTGTGTAAACTAATGAACTAATAAGCAATTATAGCAGTGTCACAGGATGAAAGAATAATATACAAAGGCCAATAATTTTTCTATATTCTTGCAGCAACAATTGAAATTAGAAAAATATATTTATAATGATACCAGTAATGGATTGTATTTTGCCCCCCCCCAAAAGACATGTAACACTACATTCCCAGTACATCTGAATGTGGTCTTTCTATAGAAATAGGGTCATTACAGATGGATTTAGTAAAATTAGAATGAGTTTGTACAGATGTAAGCTTATCACTTAATTCAACATGACTTGTGTTCTCATAAGGAAAGGTAGCATAGACACACATCTGAATGTAACATGTAACAACTAAGGTCAGAATGCCATGGGTTGCTGCCAAGCCACCACCAAAACAAGGAACAGATTCTTCTCTAAAGACATAACAAGAAGCAGCACCTTGCCAACACATTGACTTCAGACTTCTAGCCTCTAGAACCATGAGTCAATACATTTCTCTTTTTAAAACCACCAGATTGTGGCATTTGTTAATGCAGCCATAGTAAAATAAGGCAATACCATAAATTGAAATACATAGTTATTAATTTAACAAATAAATAGAGGATTTATATGCAAAATTACAATGGTATCATGAAAGAAATTATGCCCATGATTTGGAAGACTCAATATTGTTAAACTGCCAGTTCTCTAATATTTGACTTGTAGATGCAATGTAATCCTAACCAAATCTGAGCAGCTATTTAGAACAGTTAAATTGATTCTAAATTTTATATGGAAATTCAGGACACCTAGTATAGTTAACACAATCCTGCAGAATAAAAACAAATGTGCAAGGCAGGATTTTAATATTTATTATAAAGACATATTAATGAGGACAGTGTAGTGTTTAAGTAGGCTTGGGTTTCTAGATCAATGAAAGAGAATAAGGAGCTAATAAATGGACCCACATGAATAGACTCAACTATTGGTCAAGGCATACAGGAAATCAATGGAGAAAGAGTATCATATTCAACAAATGATACTGGAATTTTTTTAAAGTAAACATCCAAATCCAAGTAAATAATTTAGACACAACCTTATACATTTCACAAAAACCGACTCAAAGTGAGTCTTATACCTACATGTGACACATAAAACTATAAAACTTCAAGAAGATAGCATAGAAGAATATCTAATTTTACTTGTGTTTGAAGATAACTTCTTAGATTCAACAGCAAATCGTAATTTGGACTTTATGAAAAATAAAATCTTTTGCTTTGGGAAATACTTTTAAGAGAGAAAGAATTCAATATATTTAGTTGACCAAGATAGTAGCATAAGGCACCCAAGTTTGCTACTTTCTCACAGAATTTTTAATAACTAGCTAAAATTGGCATAGACATTTTCCTCATTATTCCAGAAAACAGTTATAGGGATGTAGTAAGTGGAAAAGTGCTTTACCTAAAAAACATAGCTTTAAAAATGGTAGGAGAAGCTCCTGGAACCCTTGCTGGCCCTGCCCCTGCCCCTGCCCCACCCACTGTATTGAAACCAGCCTGGTCCCCTATTGTGGATCTCTGGCACTATTCTGGAAGTAGTAGAGTAGCCCCTATGACTATAATGGGATGAATATGTGTTAGTGCCAGTCTATCAGATGACATCCTGAAAGGCTAAACTAGGAAGCTTTTTTGGGGATCATCTTCACAGAACTTGTACTTACAAGGAGAAGCAGTTTTCAGACTGCTAAGTAGTGTAAGAAACAACTAAGTCAAGTGCTGTCAGGGAAAAGATTACCTGCTTTAAGGCATATAATAGAGCATCCTGGAGGGGAAGAAAGGCAATTTCAAAGGGAGTAGAGGGGGCATTTGAATCCTGTAAGTGAAGGGATGCCTAGGGCCACTAGTGAGCACAAGCCCAGGACAAGATGTTGGGACAGAAAAGAATGAGACAGAGACGACTTCAGTTTAAATTATCCTCAGGCTGATCAACTCGATAGGAGGACTAAACACTAAAGGGGAGCACCATCAAACACAGAAACTGTTTGCCAAGACTGGGAAAGGTGTTTTCATTGTTTATTTATTTATTTTTTATTTTATTTTGGTTTGGTTTATTAGTTACAGGCATTGAAGAGAATGCCATGTCACTGGATGAAGACAACCTTAAGGAAGAGACATTCAGGGACTGTCCCAGATTTCACAAGTGAGGCAAGTGAGCCTGAGCCCCTCCTGAGGCAAAGGTCAGAATGTCAGCAAAGAAATATGGGTTCAGACATTCCATGCCCTACATTTCTTTTTTCTCATTTCTCTCAGGATAGTTCAGCACCTTCCCCAGAGGTGCTCAGGACGAACTTCCAGGGATCCTGACTGCAGCTGAGGTTCTGACTCCCTGATGCATCTGCCACCAGTGAAAAGTGGGTGGTTTTTCTAAGTCAGTCAGGTGAGCTGACCTCTTAGGGTAAGCCTGCTGTGGATTTGGATCCTGTCCAGCCTTAAAAATCCCTGTCCATGATGGAGAAAACAAGATGATTCACCTGGACAATGCACATAAAGACATGCCAGCCTGTCTTCTCTTTCTGCTCCCTTTCCCTGAGGTTATGGGGCTCTCCATGGTGTTGGGGAGCTAAGCTGGGAAACCAATAATATTGAACAGCATGGGAGAAGAAGGATATATATGCTCACACTATGGGAAAGGAAAGTGGGACTTTAATTTTCAATTCAGATAAAATCATTCTACCATTAAATAATGTGTCCCAAAGTTGACTAAACATTCATACAAATTCAATATTATTATTATTATTATTATTATTATTTGCCTAGGTATTATTATTTGCCAGGACAGGGAATTAAATCCTGAGAATTAAAAGCACAGTGTCAGAGTGTTAGCTGAATAAAATTTTGTTCATACTTCCTGTTTAACCCAGAAGAACAAAATGAAGAAAATTACTTTATATGTGTGAATAAAATGTCATATAATATGTAATAATAATGCAAATATATTTTCTGCATTTGAAACTTGGAAATGTAATGACATTATGTAGAATAGATGCAGTGGTGAATCTCTAGGGATTCAATGCTCTTAAGAAAGAAATGGAAAACCTATATTATTACAGGAATCCTAGATTTCCCAAAATCTTCCTTGAAACTGAACCTAGGGTTGGTCCCTACTGTGAGTGAGTTAAAATCACCCCCTGCAACACAATCCCTTCTGCACAGAGAAGTTTATGTCTGGGTCCACACTAAATTCTCCTTACTGTGTGTCTTGCACAGTAATACACAGCTGTGTCCTCAGCAGTCATGGAGCTCAGCTGCACAGAGAACTGGTTCTTGGATGTGTCTCTCAAGTTGGAGAGTCAGCTCTTGCCTGGTTGATTGTACTTAGTGTTACCATTATAGCATATAATTGACAACCACTGCAGCCCTGTCCTTGGTGACTGACAGATCCAATGCCAGCAGTAGGGACTGGTTGCAATGGAGACACCAGAGACAGAGCAGATGAGAGAAAGGGTCTGGGAGAGCCTCACCAGGCCAGTTCCTGAATCCTGCAGCTGCACCTGGGACAAGACACCTGAGGACAAGGAGAACACAGTGAGTCCTGTGATCAGAGGCATCATCCCTGTTACTTTCATTTCTGAATCCTGAGACACTCACCTCTGGGAGCTAGCAACACAAAAAGAAAGAACCACAAGGGCTTCATGTTCCTTTGTATGAGGCCCATGGAATGCAGACAATATTCTCCTGTTTCAGGGGGATGTTAAATTTAAGTCTATATGTACTGTGATTTCATCCACTAGCCCAAGTGGCCATTTGCATGTGGGAGGCACTTTTGTATGCAAAGGTCAAAGGGGCTGTATTAGTCAGGGTTCTCTCAGGAAACAGAAACAACAGGAGATATCTGTCAATAATATGAGACTTTAGGAGTCTCTCATGTGACCGTGGAGATGCAGAAGTCCAGGATCCGCAGGCAGGCTGCAAACCAGGGGATCCGATGAAATTCTGATGAAAGGTCCTTGATGAGTTTCTGGGAGAAGTTGGCTGCCCAACGATGAGCTGGAAAATTCTCTCTGAATGTTGAAATCACTTCCCCTTTTAAGGTATTCAACTGATTTTATAAAAGCATCACCCATTGATGATGCAATCTCCCTGATTGATTCAGATATAATCAGCAATCCATGCAGTAAACTCTCTGGTGATCAAAGTCCATAAATGCTCTTGTATTACAATTAGCCCAGTGCTTCCTGGACCGAACACCTGGACACAGTTACTTGGCTGAGTTGACACATTAGCCTAACCATCACAGTCCACCCCTTGTCAACTCGGCAAGCAAACACATTACCCTAAACCATACTTAGTCTCTAAGTAAAAACAATAACAGACAAGCATACGTATATATTTCTGCTTAAAAATATTCAACTCCCCTGTGTACAACCAGAAACACATTAATTCCCCACAGAATAGGGTGAAAGTCCTTGGCTAATAGTCACTCTTAAACTTGACATCCTTAAATATTATGATATGAAATTAAAACAACTTTTCATATGATAGGGGAAAAGGTTGGGGAAGAAAACAAGAAATTCATTTTGTGTACATATACAATCATACTCATAATGAAACAAGGAAGAAGGGTTCATGACTATTATAGTCCTTGTTTCTGTAACTGGTCACATGGAGAAAGTTCATATTTATTTACCACTACCTTCTTCCACTACCCCTTCATTGTTCCTGTTACCTTCAGAAAGCACTTCAGCTGGCTGTGGTTTTTTGCCTGGTGGGGTGAACCAAATTTTTTTCCTGAAGATTCTGGGTCATTGTTAGTACTGCTTGAATTGGGTTGTTGCAATTTTCCATTGACTTTATTCACAGGGCATGACTGTACTAGGAATGCCCTAGAGGATCTCCTGCATTCCAGATAAACTCTTCTTTACTCCCATTATTTAGATGTAGTCCTATTTCCCCTATAGTCAGGATCAATCACCCCAGCCAGTACAGTAATTCCCTTATTTGCCTGTTGATTCACAGGTCAGAGGAGCCCAAAGTGGCCAGGTGACAGTCTTAACTTCCAGTTCAATGGAATCATTGTTGTGTTCCCTGGTGGCAGCATTTCTCATTTTGGGACTAAAACCTGTAGACCAGCAGAGCAAAAGGTTGCAGGGACAGGAAGCAAAAATTTTCCTAGTGGGTCATTAGAGGTAATAGTAAGTGGTGTCACTCCCATTTTCACTGCTTGATTCCTGGGTCCATGAATCCTGGTTATGGGAGAAACAGCACTATAGAGAGGACACTGATTCAGAGCATACACAGCCTCCTGGAGAATATTGCCCCAGCCCTGCAAGGTATTGCCACCTAGTTGGTGACATAATTGAGTGTTCAAAAAGCCACTCCACCATCCTATTAATCCAGCTGCTTCAGGGTGATGGGGAACATGGTAAGATGAGTGAATTCCATGGGCATGTGCCAATTCCTGTACAACATTTGTTGTGAAATGGGTTCCTTGATCAGAAGGAATGCTGTGTGGAATGACATGGCTGTAGATAAGACATTCAGTAAGCCCACAGATGGTAGTTTTGGAAGAAGTACTGCATGCCAGAAATGTAAGCCCATAGCCAGAGTGTGTATCTATTCCAATTCAAATAAATTGCTGCTCCTTCCATGGTGGAAGTGGCCCAATGTAGTCAACCTGCCACCAGGTAGCAGGCGGTTCTCCTTGAGGAAAGGTGTCATATTGGGGAATGAGTGTAGGCCTCTGCTGCTGGCAGATTGGGCATTCAGCAGTGGATATAGTCAAGTCAGCCTTGGTGAGGAGAAGTTCATGTTGCTGAGCCCATGCATAACCTGCATCCCTACCTCCATGGCCACTTGGTTCATGAGCCCATTGGGCAATGACATGAGTGGCTGGGGAAAGAGGCTGAGCATTATCCATAGAGTGGGTCACCTTATCAACTTGATTATTATACTCTTCCTCTGCTGAAGTCAAGCTCTGATAAGCATTCACATGGGACACAAATATGTTCATATTTTTTGCCCACTCAGAAAGGTTTATCCAAATACCTCTTCTCCAGACCTTCTTGTCACCAATTTTCCCAACGTGTTCCTTCCAAGTCCCTGACCATCCATCCAAACCAATGGCAACAGCCCATGAATCAGTGTACAAACACAAATCTGGCCATTTCTTCTTCCAAGCAAAATGAACAACTAGGTGCAATGCTCAAAGTTCCACCCACTGGGAGGATTTGCCCTCCCCACTATCCTTCAAGGATGTCCCAGAAAAGAGGTGCAGTGCCACAGCTGTCCTCTTTTGGGTGGTACCTGCATATTGTGTGTATCTGTAAACCAGACCCGAGGTTTCTCATTCACAGTCAACTGATTGTAAGGGACTTCCCAAGAAGGCAAAGCTGTTGGCTGGGAAAGAGTAGTACACATGGCAGAGGTGATGACCATGGGTATTTTGGTCACTTCCTCATGTAACTTACTCGTGCCTTCAGGACCTGCTTGAGCCCTATCTTTTGTATACCACTTCCACTTTATTGTGGAGTGATGCTGAGTACACCCAACTTTATGGATGGGTGGGTTAGACAATATCCAGCTCATGATAGGCAACTCACATCTCATGGTAAATTGATGACCCATGTTTAAGTGTTCAGTCTCTACTAAGGCCAAGCAGCAAGCCAAAAGCTGCTTCGCAAAAGGGGACTAGTTATCTGCAGAGGATGGCAAGGCTTTGCTCCAAAATCCTAAGGTTCTGCAGTGTGATTCCTCTATAGGGGCCTGCCAGAAGCTCCAGACAGCATCTGTATTTGCCACTGAAATTTCCAACACAATTGGATCTGCTGGATCATATGGTCCAAGTGGTAGTGCAGCTTGTACAGCAGCATGGACCTGTCACAAGGCTTCCTCTTGTTCCATTCCCCCAATCAAACTAGCAGCTTTTCTGGTCACTCTGTAAATGGGCTGGAGTAACACACCCAAATGAGGAATGTGTTGTCTCCAAAATTGAAGAGGCCAACAAAGCATTGTGCCTCTTTTTTGGTCATAGGAGTGGCCAGGTGCAACAGATTATCCTTTACTTTAGAAGGGACATCTCTACAGGCCCCATACCACTGGAAACCTAGAAATTTCACAGAGGTGGAAGGACCCTGTATTTTTGTTGGATTTATATCCCATCCTCTCTCACACAAATGCCTTACCAATAAATCTAGAGTCTTTTCTATTTCTTTCTCAGTAGGTCTTATCAATATGATATCATCAATATAATGGATCATTGTGATGTCCTGTGGGAGGGAGAGATGATCAAGGTCCCTGCAAAAAATATTATGACATAGGGCTGGACAGTTGATATATCCCTGGGCCAGGACAGTGAAGGTGTATTGCTGGCCTTGCCAGCTGAAAGCAAACTGTTTCTGGTGGTCCTTACTAATGGCAATTGAGAAAAAAGCATTTGCCAGATCAACAGCTGCATAGCAAGTACCAGGAGAAGTGTTGATTTGCTCAAGCAATGATACCACACCTGGGACAGCAGCTGCAATTGGAATCACCACCTGGTTAACTTTAAAATAATCTACTGACATCTTCCAAGATCCATCTATTTTCTGCACAGGCCAAATAGGAGAGTTGAATAGGGATGTGTTGGGAATCATCACCCTTGCATCCTTCAAATCCTTGATGGTGGCACTAATCACTGCAATCCCTCTAGGAATCCATTATTGCCTTTGATTTACTATTTTGCTAGGCAGGGACAGTTCTAGGGGCTTCCACTTGACCTTTCCAACCATAATAGCCCTCACCCCACAAGTCAGGGATCCAATGTGGGGATTCTGCCAGTTACTCAGTATGTCTATTCCAATTATGCCTTCTGGAACTGAGGAAATATCCACAGACTGGGTCCGGGAACCCAGTGGACCCACTGTGAAGTGGACCTGAGCTAAAACTCCGTCAATCATCTGACCTCGATAAGCCCCTTCTCTGACTGGTGGACCACAGTGATGTTTTGGGTCTCCTGGAATTAATGTCACTTCTGAGCCAGTGTCTAATAATCCCTAAAATGTCTGATCATTTTCTTTTCCCCAATGCACAGTTACTCTCGCAAAGGGTCATAGGTATCCCTGGTAAATGGTGGGAGGAATTTTAACAGTATAAATTTTTGGCAGCTTAACAGGATCTTTCCCCAAGGGGGCCTGGCCTTCCCCTCATTCAAGGGGCTTTAGGTCTATAAACTGTCTCAAGTATGGGACTTGATTAAGGGGTCATGATTCTCTGCATCTGTAATTTGAGCTAGGATTTTGTTCACTCGACCTAGAACTCTTCTGCTTATACAAATCCAGAAGAAATTTAGTAGACTGCCATGAATTTCACTTCTAGGTACCCCGTGATCTATTAGCCAACACCATAACTCCAAGGGACTCAGACTATTCTGTGTGCTGTTTTGAATCTGTCTTTCATTGCTATAGCCATGCCCACCTTGCCTTTGGAGAATAGCTGCTGATACTTGACTCTTACCAGACTGAGATCTGATCATCTACATGATGTTTAAGGATTCCAATTCCATTAAAACCCTCCCCACAGTAATATCTGGACTGCAGAGAAGAGCAACCACAGAGTTCTTCAGAGAATATGGAGTTAGTCTTACAAATTTATTCTTCATAGTACTGGTTAAAGGTGTGTCCTCTGGACATTCCTGGGGTTGGTGGGCAGCCTTGTGGGCAAATGGTAAATTCATTCTAGCATTCCAATCTCTTTAAGCCTTTGAATCCCCTTGTCTACTCTATACTAGGACAAATCAGGATTCTCAACATCAGACATGCTAGGCCATCGTTTGGTCCATGTTTCAGTCAGCCACCCAAACAAATTGTAGCTTGAGGGGTTAGCTACAGCTAACAGCTAACCCCTCAAGCTACAGCTTTGAATCCAGAATTTCTGCTTAGTGGACCCATACCAATAATTTCAGCCTGATCCAACTTTATATTTCTTCCACCATTATCCCTTACCTTACTATCCATTCCCACACATATTCCCCTGATTTCTGTCAATATAAGTTGGAAAACTCATGCAGTTCTTTCATAGTATAGCATACTTCCTCATGGGTCACACTTTGTATTTCACATTTAGGGGCTTGTTGTGATTTTAGTCTAGTAATAGGTCTTAAAGCAAAGAGGGGTGGTGGGGGTGGTTAAGGAGAAGGATTAGAGGTGTCATGCTGGCTGCTGACCTAGGGCATTCCTTTGCATTTTCTTCTGGTGAGACAGGAATAATCTCTTCAGGCAGGAGCTGGAAGGCAAATGCTTCAGGGCAACTGGAAGATGGACAGTTCATGCTGGAGTTTGGGTGGTACCTGCCTCATGGCTGGGAGCAGGTCCAGACTCTGGGGCAGGCTGAAGGCTGGGCAGTGCATGCTGGTGTTATGCTGGTACCTGCCTCAGGGCTGGGAGGAAGTCCAGACTCCCTGGGGCAGGCCAGAGTATGGGCAGTGCAGCCTTCAGTTTGGCTGGTACCCACCTCAGGGCTGGAAGGATGTCCAGACGAAAAAGGGGCAGGTGGGAGGCTGGATGATACAAGGTTGACTAGATGTGGTCTCCACAGGGCAGGCCATCATAGGTTTATCTGTTAAAGTCTTAGCAGAATTTATGGTTCCAATGTCTCTACCAATATTATCATCATCTGATATGTCTCTGTCCCAATCCTCAGGGTTCTAATCCTTTCCAATCAATGCCTTCACTTTAATTGCTAAAACCCTGTGAGGTTGAGATTTTAGTTTCCCCTGTAATTCTGCTACTCATACAATGAGAGTCTGGGTTTGAGTCTCAGATATCTCAAGTCTGTGGCTACAGGAAACAAGAATTTCTTTCAAGGCACATGTAGAAGCTCTCATATCATTCATGCAGCATTTAAGTTTCAAATTTGAAGGCTTTAGCTCATCTATTTCTTTTGTAACTGTATCCAGAGTAGCTAGGAGAAGCCATCCATCATTATAATAATTTTTGACTCCACAAAATTCTGTTAAGGTGTTGAAAAGACTCTCACCCAGATCTTTGCTTCTTATAAGCGTGGAAGTAGGGGAATACAGTGATGCTATATTGCATATCTGTATTGTCAGCTCATGACATGGACTGTTAGCAACCTCTTCATTATTGGAAAGGGAGTCATTAGTACCCCTGAGTCCAATTAGAGTAGAGAGTAAATTGCAAAACTCCCAGAACCATCTCAGGCATCCCATGTTTAAGACTCTGTTCCTCAAGAACCAATCCTGGTACCAAGCTGAATTAGTCAGTGTTCTCTCAGGAAACAGAATCAACAGGAGATATCTGTCAATAATATGATATTTTATGAGTCTCTCATGTGACCATGGGGATGCACAAGTCCAGGTTCCACAGGCAGGCTGCAAACCAGGGGCTCCAATGAAAGTCCGATGAAAGGTCCTTGATGAGTTTCTGGGAGAAGTTGACTATTCAAGATAAGCTGGGAAATTCTCTCTGAATGTTGAAACCACTTACTCTTTGATGGCATTCAACTGATTGGATAAAAGCGTCACCCATTGATGATGCAACCTCCCTGATTGAGGCAGATGTAATCAGCCATCCAGGCATTAAACTCTCTGGTGATCAAAGTCCATAAATACTCTTGTATTATAATTAGCCCAGTACTTGCTGGACCAAACACCTGGACACAATTACTTGGCTGAGTTGACACATTAGACTAACCATCACAGGGGCCATGGGAGTTCCCAGTATCTGTGGCTTATCTGGTAGGAAGATGTTGGTTATTCCATAAGAGAACACAATCCACATCTTGGGATTAAACTTCACTATGCACAGTGATTTCTTT
This sequence comes from Cabassous unicinctus, assembly GCA_029593785.1. NCBI lineage: Eukaryota > Metazoa > Chordata > Mammalia > Cingulata > Chlamyphoridae > Cabassous > Cabassous unicinctus. Next base: position 24,737 of record JAQZBX010007952.1, on the reverse strand, counting down.
TTACAGGCCTTGTAAATTTCCGGAAGGAGCTGGTAAGGGAGGCTTAGACAGCCAAGAAAAGTGAATTTCTTTGAAAAAATAAAGTCTGTGTGCCTCTAATCAAATGGATATACATATTCATCAAATCACCAGCCCAAATACATGGACTGTAAATAAATAATCAGGTATTTCCTCTGTTACCTTTTATTGGCTATTCTAAGGTTTTGAAGTAGCAGCTAAATGTATCAAACAGTTAATTCAGACAACCTGGGTCCAATCCAATATGAGTCATATTTCAGAAGGACTTTGACCCAATATGTGAACATTTCTTCCTCAGAATGGACTTTTATAAAATGTATATTCAATAATTATTGTAGAGTTGAAATTGCTCAAGTCACTCTCTCATGAAGTTTATTCTTCTCACTCCTAGCAGTTTCCTAGACCTTTTTTATTCCCTGTACTTAGCTGAGTCTGGAGGGATACCCTGTACCTCAGGACACTTTCTGTAAGGTAAGACTTTAGGGAACATAAACCCTCCTCTGATTTAAAAATAGAGATAATCCATGAAGCATCATCAACACACCAATATGTTGGATCAATTCTATGGGTTCACTTTTGTCTATCATAACAATGGTTAAGTCCTAACCCTAGTCCTGTGAATGTGGCCTTTTTTGGAAATAGGTTCTTTGAAGATGTTGTTAGTTAAGATGAGGCCAAACTGGATTATATTGGGCCCTAATCCAACATGATTAGTGTCCTTGTAAGAAGGAAAGAATTGGACATGAGACAGACAGACTCAAAGTGGACACCGTGTGATGACTGAGTTAGGAATTGAAGGGCCAGGATTTTGGGGAAAGCACCAGTGACTAGGGGGAGGACAGGAAGGATTCTCCACTAAAGACTAGATTTATAGCCACTTGAGCTCAAGTCAGTGTATTTATACTGTATGAATCCACCCATTGTGTGATTCTTTGTTACAGCAGCCCTAAGAATCCAGTAAGGGATTCATTCATGGATCCCAGAAACACTCAGTTCCTGCTCTCTGTGATAATGCCAGTGAATTCTGGGTCTTGTGAAGATTGTATCCACTACATTGGGGGAAATGATGTGTAAATCCTTGTCAGTATATCCCCACAGTGAACATTTTCCATAAGGGAAAATCTCACAATGGCTAGAGGGCAAGTCCCTGCCAAGGAATCAGGTCCCTTGAAAATCACATGTGAGCTGCCCTCCTGAAGCCTGTGTCATAGAATCCTGTGATCATGGCTGTGATCCTAGAAGTCTACAATGGCAACTCCATCCCCTCTTGCCCTGTCACCCTCAGGATGTGATCTCACCCCTATGTGATTCAGTCTGACAAAGCACAAATTGGGGTTTACAGCAGAAATTTCATTTGTAAGTTTTAAAGTAGGTGCCCTGAGGTGTTTGTTGTCATCCTCACTGTCATTAGTGTTATCACTGCCCTGGGAATCAGAATGTGGGAAGCAATATGAGCCATCACCTCTGACCAAAATAATTCCACAAGGGACACCTGCTCTGGTCCTGTCAGTGACATGCCACACCTGTGTCACTGCAGCAGGTCAACCCCTTCAGCATCAGTGACCCAAACTGTGTGTTGACCAATTTGGATCCAGTTATTGGTGACAATTCTTTATTACTTTATGATTTCAGGATCATTGCCTTGAATGCAGCATACTGCAACCTGGCTAGTCAGTATTAGTCAAGTGAATTACATAATGAATAATTACCATCCACGAAAAGAGTTAATAGGAAAATCAACAGAAGTAGGATGAGCCAGATGACCAGGACAAATCAGAATTTCTGATTAAGAATTGGAATTTGGGCTGTGGGAAAGGAGAGGACAATAGACAGAATCTAACATCCAGAATCAGGTGCTCCAATTACCCATCAGGTGGTCTCAGAGTTTGGCCCAGATGCAGAAATGAGTGTCCTTGACTTTGGGGGCTGATGGACTTTGGATGGAGACTGATATAAATTCTTTCTCACAGAGGAGAAAATCCAGTAGTTGTACATATATTTTTGTGGGTAAGAAGGAGTTTTTACCAACCCCCAGGAAAGGAAAAAAAAATAAAAGAAAAATAGCTTCTGGCACTTACAGAGATTATTGAACTGTGTTGTGGCTGGACACTCACACTAGAATGCCTCATTTGAAATAAAAAGGTTAAAGAGGCAAATATTCAAATGAAATGCTCCTGGAGGTCACCAACAATGGAAACACTGTAGGAAGGAAGTACCATGACCAGAGTCAGTGGCATAAGATGTGGGTAGAGTTCATATTGAGTTAAGCAGGGAAGTCTCTTTTTCTTTCTTCTTTTTCAGAAGCTACCAGGGATTGAAACTAGGAACTCATATATGTGAAGCACATGCTCAACCACTGAGAAGCACCTGCTCTACAAAGGAAGGTTATTTTGATAGCTGATTTTTATTCTCATTGTGAAATTTAGACAACATGATCTAAGAATAGGGTGTGAATTTATGGAAATTGAGTCCAGATGTCTGAAGATAATGGAATGACATTATTAAAGACATTGTTTTAAATGAAGCATGGACTGTAAAGAGACACATAACAGTCATCAGGCACTAAGTATGTCTCACAAAATTATGGATGCATTAAATTAATAAACCATCCTTTTACTCCAGCTTCTCACTATTAAGTCATCTATAAGACCTAGAATCACCCCTTTAAAATGTGTTTCCTTTTGCCTTACTGAAGTAGGAAAATGCTCCCAAAGGAGTGGAATGTGATTAGACACAACATTAGTCATGTTGTGTTTTCAAAAATGATACCCCTGACTCTAAGAAGAAGCACCTGCTTGGAGGCCCCTGCACATGCTCTGGGGCTGGGCCCTCTGCTCCATGGGACCTCAGCACCCCCTGCTGCCCTGCTTCTGCCCTGCAGGGAGGTTCCTGTTGTCCTCAGAGGGTATTTCTTTTGTGGTGTCTCTGTCCAGTGTTACCTGTCTGTGACTTTGCATTCAGACTGCTTGTTAGAGATGCCACACACTGCTGATACCATCTCTTGACATAGTGAATTGTCCTTAGCAACACAGTGCACTCTTCAGGGAGATCAAACACAGGATTCTATGGAACCTCAAGGGCCCCATTCCATGGGGCCTGCCAGAGGCTCAGAAAGAGTCACAGGTCTGGTGAATCCAGAGACTCTCAGGGACTTTCCAGGGGGACTCAAGTTGAAGCTCACATCCGAGAACAACTTCACACACAGAACCATGGGGATCAAAGCCCACTTACACCTCTGCTAAACCCAAACACACATAGCACACCCACATACCTGCACAAATACACACTCATACCTGCACACATACACACACATACACATACCATGTCTGATTTTTGAGCAGTGAACCCAAACTTTTCCCTCTTCCCTGTGCCCAGCACAGGAGTACTGCCCACATGGTGACACCCAGGGGTCACGAGCACATGCTGATGCAGGCACAGTCAGTACAGCCAACACTGACCCAACCTGAATGCATGTGTGGAGAGCCTGGATATACAACCCAGAGAGTCGCTGTTCTCAGGGGGAGTTTTGTGCAGGGCAAACCTCCCAGGAGCAGAAGCAGGTGCTAAACAAGGAACTGGGGTCCCAGAACAGTGAGCTTGGCCAGAGGTCAGAATCCCTGAGGGCCAGTGTCTGCTGCAGTCCTCCTGGTCCTCCCTCTTGGATGATGCTGTCTCTTGGGTGATAGTGACCATGTCCTGCCACTGCAATTTGGTATATGGATGAGAAGACTCATATTTTTAGTTCACAATTCTTCAAAACGGAAGGATTTCAATAAAATAAAAAATAATCACTATGAAAAATAAACTGCATTAAGTAAATGTAAATCCATGTTGCAAATCAGGAAAAGTATTGGTGAATCATATTTTTGATAATGAACTTCTATTCAAAATAAAATAAAGTATACTTTCCCATAAATAAAAAGTAAGTGTAAAATTGTTTAAAATGTAAAATTATTGAATGCACTTTCCCCAAACAATATTTATCAATGCCTAATAAGCTCATGAATAAAGAATGACAATTTACAGTCATGAGAGAAATGTAAATAATATTCATAGCAGTTTACCAATTCACATTAAGATGGCTATAATAAAATAATTTTAAAAATTATAAGTGATAGTAATAAATAATAATGATAATACACCAAAAAATGTTTCTGTAGGTGTAACAAAAGCAGGTTGTAGATATATATTATACCTGAATTATTAATAAATAATTATTAAATATATTTATTACTAAATTATAATATTATTATTAATTATTAATCAAATAATATTATTAATAAAAGAAAAGCATAAAATCAATCAAAGCCTGTTCCACCTATAGTGGTACTGAATTGTGTATGTGACTGTGGTTGAAAGTGGAAGTTTAGGGTGGTATAGGTTACTAGAATGGAAGTTAGAAGATAAAATATGGGACAATGTAACAGGAAACTTGTTGATGGGCAGTGGACTTGATTGACAGTAAAAGTATAAGAATGTTCTTTCATGAAATATAACAAATGTATGACACTAATACAAGATGTTTATAATAGGATAGTATATAAGAAAAATTCACCTTATGTTAATTATGTACTATAGATAACAGTATAAATTTAATATTTTTTCACAGACTGTTATTAATTGTATTATTCACTGTGGGAGCCAAAAATGACCAGTGTGTGCCCCCACCTCTGATCACCATGACTGCATGAGGAACACCTGAAGTGCTCCTCCCCTTTATACATCACACCTATGGGAACTGGGCAGGTCAACCACCCACAACTCAGTGACCTCACCTTAGGTTGACTGATTTAGAAACAATTGCCTCTAAAATTCCCTTTCCTTCTCATCCTATCATGAACAGATCTTGAATGCAGCGTATTTTAACCTGGCTAGTTAACATTGTTACTGAATTGAACTGAATAAGAAAGAACATAGAGGGTAGACATCACTGATAGAGAGAGATTTGAGGAGCAGTATTCTAAGGAATTCCTAAGGATTGTCATCAGAACCAGGGTTAATGCAAATACATTTTAAAGAGTCTCTAACATTTCATGCTTCATTATCTGTCTCTCCCTATCTCTCCTTCTATAACAATACATCCATTGTTGCATTAACAGATTAATTTAGATAAAATTTCACATGATATACTGCACATATTTAAAATGTGCAATTCAGTAGGTATTTAAATATGTAAAAGTGGAAGTCAAAGGCAAGATAGTGAATTCTAACACTCCTGAAGTTTCTTTTTGTCTCTCACAATTCCTCTCTCCTACTCCACCTGCAATAAATAGAAAACAGCTTTAAAAATGTTAGATTTTAATTAAACTATAATATAATGGCTTCAGAAGGGAATGACCTAAAAATATTGGTTAAAATCTACAATGGTCAATTTGGATAAAAATGTAGTATAATGCAACTATATACTGACCACAAGAGGGTCACTTTAAATATAAGTACATAGAAAAATTTAAAAAGTGATATATATATATATATATATATATAATGAATACAGATTATGGATTTCAGACAAAGTAGGCTTCAACAAAAGAAAGTCCTTTATGAATAAAGAAGGATATTACATATTACATAATTGGTAACTTCTGCAAAAGACATGAAAATCCTAACTGATGGATTCTAAAACAGCAATAGACAAGTCCAATTATATATTTGGAGATTTTATCACTCCAATCTCTGTGATGATAGAAATGTTTATAGAAATTAGGTATGTATATAGATGTCTTGAATAGTGCTTTCAACCAAATACACACCTGTCCCTTATCAGAATAAACCAAGGGAGTAATGATGTCAAGAATCAGTGTGCAGACCTGGGTTGGATTTTGGAACCAATAAAGAATACCAGTGTAAAATGGCTAAAATTTTAATAATGCCTGCAATATATTAAATAATCACTATGAATGTTAATTTCTTGTTTACAGGAAATGTTATTGATATGTAAGATGTCACATTATGTAAAATTAGAAAAATGTTTTTTGTGAACATGTATTTTTTTTTGTAAATTTGAAATTATTCTAAACTAAAAATTAAAAAAAAATATATACCAACAGAAATGTAAAAATCACCAGAACATATGGGATAGATTTTTGCATTGGATGTTATCATATTCATGATTATAACTTTAAAAATATTTTGTCAAATAGATAACTGGACAAGTGAAAGTATATATGCTTATATCAGCAGTATCAGTCAATATCCTAAGAATAAGTAGAATAGATTGGAGTGTTGTATATCATGTGTTTTATTTATCTTATATGATGGGTGATGTGATATTATAATTAGTATTTCCTTTACCAATAGTGAGCATGAGAGCATGATGTCTTTAGAAAATTTATACCAACATTTAATTAATGGCATAAAGACATTTTATTCTTCCTATTTTGACAAACAAATATAGTGGCCTTGTTTAGGTATTTCCTTTATCTGCCTTAGGCATTACAACATTATCATTTACAATATCTCTACAATGTTCCTGCTATCTTTTAGCACAATAAACATTTAGATTTTTAAGTTGTCAGATAGGTTTAGACTCTGTGTTCAGTCATCAAAATCACACACCAAGAAACACATACAATGATACATCAAAATGCTCATGAAAAATTAAGCAATACACACATGACACACACCTCCGTGGAATACTATTCTAAGTACTTTATGCACTTGAATTTTCTTGTGTTTTTAGTGTGAGATAGTGTCAAATTGGTGTTTTCCTATGTACACTTCTGTCTTGATTATAAACTCTATTCTTCCTAACTATAACTATTAATTTAAAATGGTAATCAGTTCTTAAATTTTTTTCATTTATATTCCCAATTAAGACAATAGTATAAATTTTTACTATAGTGAATTAATAATGAATTTCATAAATGCTGACACAAGTCTTCAATTTTATAATTTTCAGTGTTTGCACAAATTAAGATATTTCATTACTTGATTTGAGATTTGCATTGAAGTTAATAAGTAATTTACACATGGAATTGTGATGTGTAGCTGTTGAATAAAAATTGTAGAATTTCTTCACTTTTAAAGAACCCTAAATGCCTGAGAATTTCTAGAAATATTGACTGAAATTAATATAGGTTTCCTAGGATTCATTCACAACTGTGTCCTTCTAGGGGGATTCTAAGGATGGACAAGAACTTTGGGGTTAGGAAATTATGGTGGATGCATTAGGGAGCCCACTGTGTGTACACAGGGAGCAGCAGTAGCAGCAGGAGGTCCCTCTGCTGTTCTCAGAAGCAGGCAGATAGGGTGGGGGTGTGATGCTTGCAGCACCCCAGAAAAGGAGCTGGAAACATAAGAATCTAGGAGGAAGCTGGGACCTCCCTCTGCTCCTGCTCCTGTGTTGGCCCAAGCACACACCCTGGGGGTACAGATGCCTCCTGCAGCCCATCCCTTATTGCCACCCCATGTCTGGCCTCAGGTTGCCTTCCCCTCCTTGTGTCTCTCACAAAGTAATACATGGCTTTGTCCTCAGGTTTCAGGTTGGTCATTTCAAGAGAGATTGTGCTCATAATGTTGTCCTTAGGAACAGTGAATCGTTCCTAAATTGATGGAGCATATATTGAGTATTTCTAGTTTGGTGACTCACTAATGCCAACCACCCTTTCCCCTGTCCTGTATCCTGAAAGACATATTTCATTACATGATCAGAAAAGATGAATACAGGGGATTTTCAGGAGAGGGCAGAGGACTGCCAGTCTCTCCCATAAGCCCCCCACTCCACCATTTGAGCACTGCACAGGACACCTGCAGACACAGAGAAAACAGAGTGAGGACAACTCATGTAGAGCAGTCACAGCGGAGCTTGATGCAGGAGGGAGTTTACCTTTGACAAAGATGATGAGGGAAGCCCAGATCTGTGCAGTCCCCATGGGGGTGGACCCTGAAGAAGGGCACAGATATGAGCTGAGATCCTCAACAGGTACTGCAGGGAAAGGTGAACAGCTTTCCATGAGCAGGGGCAGGTGCCAAATTTGCATATCTCTCCCTGTGGACACATTTGAGCTGCACAGCAGGGCCCCTGGAAGGAAATAGAGATGGAAAGGACAAGTCCATGGCAGAAGGAAGAATTGAAGATATCTCCTCAGGCCATACAGAAGGGTGCTTGGAGGAAGTGGGAAAGAGTGAATATAACATTTCAATGTTTGGAGAGAGATGGACTTAAGCCACAGGATTCAGGGAGATCAGGGTCACTGAACAAACCCTTGAGAAGAATTGGCTGTCACACTAGCAGGCCAAATGGACAAGCGATATATCCATATTTGACTCTCAGACTTTGAAATCTACTGGAGTTTCTCCTGATGAGTTTCAAGGTTGACTGGAGACTATAACCTCTATTTGACTTCCAACTGATCCCTTCTAGAATGGCAATATCTATCCTATGCTGTACCACCATTACATTTAGAAAATTAATAAATATTTTTCTAGTTTTCACAAGTCAACAGATACAGATGAATTTTCCCTAAGTTGGAACATACTCATAACTGATTTTGATGACATGGAATACGTACTGAAAAGAAATGACTTAGGGCTTTTATGAAATTCAAATGGTGTAAATGTATTTTGCATGTACTAAAAATATATCTATGGCTTCCAGAGGACAAAATTTGGTATTTACTTGTTTATTGATCAAATACATATCTTAATATTAATCTCTGTTCCTGTGCGTGTAAATCCATTTATAAATGGGGCATTTTGAGGATGTATTATCAGTTAAGATGTGAACTCATAAATCAGAAGATGGTCTTCTAAGATACAATTCTTATGTGGGTAAACTGAATGAAGTTAGTGAATCTATGGGCCTGAAGGCATTTTTAAGAACAGAAATTTGGATTCAAAGAAAGGAGCAAGAACTTGGAAGTTGGGGGGGAAAGGAGCGATTGTAATGCAAAGAGAAGCAGAAATACAAGCCAATGACTCACAAGGATCATCATTATTGAGCAACAAAATGCTAGGATGTTAGGAAGAAAGCATATTCTTTCTTGTGCTTTGATTTTGGATTTCTAACCTTTGAAATATGAGTTCTGATACATTCCTTTTGTTACTCCAACTAGTGTATTTGCAATAATATCATAGTAATTTAAAACAATGTCCTCTATAATCTTATAAAAGAATTTCCAAATATGAAATGGACAGAGAATGCCTCACTTATCATTAGAAATATTTTTTGCATTAATTCCCAAGTTTCATAGCACTCATTTCCCAGAAATATTGGGTGGACCCTCTGAACTGATGAATAATAAATTAAAATTATGTTGATTATGTTGTTGCAAGTTGGCTTGACAAAATGAAGCCCATAAATCATACCCTAATTAAAATATTTAATACACCTAAATGTTAACAAAAATGGTGCTTTTGAGGCTTGAAACCTGCTATATATGAATTACAGAAATGTTGGTTATCCCCAGTGCTTCTCCACTTAACAGCCATATCTGGTCTGCTCTTAAATTTGGACAGAATTATGGCACCTGAAGTTAGATTATTATAGTCATAATGCAGTGGTTATATACATTATGATCCCCATATTAAATCTTCTTGAAATTACTGACTCCATTCAATGAGAAACTGAAAAATATTTTGCTCATATATATTTTGATAATATTTTCTCTTTATTGCACACTTCAACAACGTATCAGTTTCAACCTAGTGAAATTATTGAATAAAAGACATTGTATGTTTCATCTATTATAAAATAAAATAACAATGAATTATTTGAAAAATATTTATACATATGATACCAGAATAAAAAAATTGAAAACATACAACTCTAAAACATAAACAGTGAACCCTGATGTAAACTTTGGACTACAGGTAATAGTATAATAACAACAATATTATTTCATCAATTGCAACAAAAGAAAGGCACAAATGCATACTGTTAATAAAAGGTAAAACTGGGTTTGTGTGTGGGGGTGTATATGACTCACCTGGTTACCTTGAGCTACTCAGAATTCTGAACCAGGCAAACATTCAAACATTGGCAGAGTCATTTCTGATTTCATAAGGGAGAACCGGCTTGTTTTGCATGTGATTTTTCTTCCTCCTATTGCAACTAATCTATTCTAATTATGACGACATTACCAGGCAAAAGAACATCAATTTAGAGATGCTCCCTGGGGAAAGAGTTAGTTGGAGAGGAAGCCCCAGGCCCTGACAGGAAAGGAGCCCTTAACCACCTCCCTGCACCTGCTCCTGCACCTGCTCCTTGTGCTCAGTGGGTTCTGAGCACCCCCTCATGGCCACCCCACAGAAGAGGTTTTTGTCTGGGTCAGTATTGCCTTCCCCTCACTGTGTCTATCACACAGTAATATCGGGCTGTGTCATCAGGTATCAGGCTGTTCATTTGCAGATACAGCTGGTTCTTCTTGTTGTCCCTGGAGGTGGTGAACCGGCCCTTCACAGAGTCTGCATAGATAGTTTTACCACCATTATCACTAATGGATGAGACCCATTCCAGCCCCTTCCCTGGAGCCTGGCGGACCCAGCTCATGGCATAGTCATTAAAGGTGAATCCTGAGGCTGAACAGGAGAGGCGCAGAGACCCTCCAGGCTGTCTCAAGTCACCCCCAGATTCCACAAGCTGAACTTCACACAGGACACCTGCAAACAAATGGAGGTTGAATCAATCATAGTCACACAGACACACAAAAATCCAAATGTATTAACACATTTCACACTGTAGCAAAACCAGTTCCTAGTTAATATTACCATGGAAAATTGAGAAAAGGAAAATCCAGGCCAGCACACACTCCATGGTGCCTCCTCTTCCTCAGTCCTGGGCACAGAATAAGGAGAACTCAGGCCCAGGGGAGAGGGCTCCTCTCTCAGAGCTACAAGGTCTGGGTCTGGGAGGGATTTCAGGTCCAGAGGGAGGGAGTCCATTTGCATGTTCTTTCCCCAGAGGGTATATCAGCTCCCACCCTGCACCTGAGGCTCTCTTCTGGCCCAGCAGTCTCTTCATCCAGAATTCTCTGTGACAAGATTCATTGAGGATTTCTCTGATGTTGAGTGCATGGAAAATCAATTCTGTACTAGAAACAGTACAGTTATTTCTCCCTCCACTTCCTCCTGAATACCTGTCCTTATTGTCCAGGCTTCTCTCCTTGTATCACCCACATGGCTCATATGACAGCCAACAAATTCTCTTCCTCCAATCAGCTGATTGCAGGGAACTGGAGATTGAGTCTCTTAAAAACTGTGTGTCAGTGCTGATGACAGCTGCCCCATGAATCGGGAGTCACAACCGCTTTCCTTTGCTTCCAGAAAAAAATAAGCCAGAGGCTAGGCTCGATGTCCAGCTTGGTCTGACCCTGTGAGCTCACACTTGATACTCAGGGCAGGTCCATTTCTTTGAGGATCAGCCATCCATGGGAGCTGAATGGATTAACAGGGAAGGTCTGGCTGGAAGCCTTGGAGCTGGGGGAGCAGCCAGCTTCCTCCCAACCATGCTGCACATCACAGGCAATGTGCATGCATTTCACCTCTCCCTCCAGTCCTCCTCCTTACTGTCCTGCAGCTTCTGGTTCAGGTTCTCAGACTACCTGTGGACTTCCATCCTAGATGATATAACCTTATGTTCTGCTCTGAATAGGGGACCTGCTACATTGTGGAACTTTCCAGGGAACAGCAGAGATCTCTGCTGAGTGTACTGGTGAAGGCCTGATAGGGACAAGAAGGGACTCTCTGTGGTGAAGGTTTTAGCCCCTCCACAGCACCCACAATCCTCCCTCAACCTGATACTCTAATGTAGCTTGTGGCCACCCTCCAGGGCCTGAAGCTCCATGGATGTTCAGCCTTGTACCTCCTCCTGCTCATCATCAAGGGAGCAGTGAGCTCAGGCAGCACCTGGTGGTCATTCTGCAGGTACTGGCTTATATCCATGAGGTTGCATCTCTCAGGTGGATTCTCATGACTTGGGCCACCTTGTCCAATATGAAGTCACTAAACCTCCTCTCCAAATAAGTCTGAGCAGAATAAGAACTTAGGGGGTGAACTAATTGTATATACTTAGGAGATGCATGATAAGGGGAACTGTGTTCAAATGGAAGCCTTGTTAAAGGGAACGTATTTTGGAAGTACATATATAATGTAATTTCTGCAATATATGCTTTTGTGTTAATCTCTGTGAAATTCCAACAAAATTAGAACCTTAAAAAACAACTCATTTATGTCATTTTCTGTTCATGAGGAGTTGGAATTGCTTAGCTGGGTCCTCTGCTGAGTTTTCACAAGGATTCATCAAGTTGTTCTCCAGGATGCATTCTCATCCAATACTTGACTGGGAGGATCAGACTATTGGCAGAATTCATGCTTTTGAGGCTGTAGGATTAATGGCTGCTTGTTTCTTCCCAGCCAGCATTGAAGGGAGATATAAAAGCATGAGACTGTTCACAGGATGGGTGTTATATAACGTACCATTATCTGGATATTGAACTCCCTTCACCTTTGCCATATTCTTTTGCCTGCAAGTGACTCCTGGGTACTGCCTATATCACATGTATTTGTGCATGTGTATGAGATTGTGTGTGTGACTGAGATGAGGGAATGAGTACCTGAATGTGAGAATCCCAGGGCTCCTTTATAATCTATCCACCTCTATGTCCTTTTACAGGCTTTGCATAAATCTGGGACATCTACTGAAATAGGCTCTGCCTCATGACAAGCATGTTGTTAGTTGTGCATCTTGAATATTTCACCATCCTCAACATTCTGTCATGCAGCTTGAAGTGTTTGGTGTATTTTGTGATGGAAAATGAATATGAAGTGAATTTCCAAAGACTACAAAGTGGGTGTAATAAAATACCTAGATATATCATGTGAAAACTGGAGAAAAGTTTTGAGGAGTCAAGTAATGAAAGGAAAAACTAGAATAACTAATAATAGCATAAATAGGATAAGAAGTGCATGCACATGTCATCAAAAATCATGCATGCAAAAAGAAAACAGGTTGAAATATTTAAAATGATGGAAGTAATTAAAAACAAAAGTTACCTAAATTTTATATTATGGAAAATATATTTGAAAATGAGATAGAAATTATGACTACTGCAGACAAATGAAAATGCAGACTTCATAGCTATCAGAACTGCCCATAAGGAAACGTTAAAAGAAATTCTCCAGGGATAAAGGAAATTACATAAATGGGGAAGTTTCATCTCCACAGAGAAGGAAAAATATAAGATAAATTAAAAATTTGGGCAAATCAAATATTTATTTTTCTTATTTTAATTGACCTAAAATATAACTATTTAAGCAATGAGGGTGTAATATCCCATGATCATAACACACGGATAATCCAAGTGAGTGACCATAATGTTATAAGGGATGGGAGGCAGGAATTAGGAATACTTTCTTTTCAGTTATCTGTACAGTATACTGTTATTTCAACTGAGTTACTTAAAGTTGGATTCAGAATAGTTAAAATGCATAAGGCAAATTGTAAGGAAAGCACATTTTAAGGATTTGAATATTTTATATACTTAGAAAGAAGAGAAATGAAATAAATGACTTAGGAATTCTCTGCAGCCCCTACTTCACACTTGAGACCCACCCAAGCCCCTGTTCCAGGCAGGCTTTTTAGTCTGCTCTGAAAGATTGAATCACAAACATAACACTTGTAAAGCCAAATAAGTGAGAGCATCTCAGGGGTTGGAAGAAAACTGACTGCCCTTGGGAATGATTTCTTAGACAAGGAGAGGAAACTGCAGACCATGACAGGAGGCCCCTCCCCAGCCTCCATCTGCACCTGCCCCTGGGGGGACCCTGTGCTCAGAGGGTCCTGAGCCCACCCTGCTGCTCCTTCTGCTTTCCCTCTAGAGCTGACCCAGCTCTCACTCACTCAATGAGCACAGGGTGTATATGGCAATGTCCTGGGCCATACATTTGATTGACCTTACATTTGATTGACCTTACATTTGGTCAATCAAATTGACCTTACATTTGATTGTAAGGTGTTCAGGTTGGAAGGCTTGCTAAGGAGTGGAATCTGTTTCAAAAAACTACTCAGGCACCTGGACACACACCTATATGTAACATGGAATCCTCACCTGGTGAAGTGAAAGGCAGGTGTTGAATGGGAGAGAATTTGGGGTTCCAGGTGGGTGTATTCTACTTCTCCAAGCAGCAAGCAACATAGGTTATAGGTGTGTACTTTACATTTACCATAATCACTCATATAACTCTCCCTGGTATGAAGGGGCTGGAAAAGTATGGAAACTGTGATCCCAGGAGGAAGGGGAATGACAGTTGTGTGTGTGGACAGGATGTCTTTAAATGTGTAATTTTCTCTCTCTTTCACACACACACACACACATACACACACACACAAACACAATCTGTCTTCTTTTGCAAACTACTAACCAGAGGTTTTGAAAAAATCATATATATGATATTGTGAGCATAAGAAATGTGCTTGTTCACATAGTCGGTTCAGGGGTGGTTGTCCTTCCATTATTTTTTTTTAGCTAGCTTTAGTTTAATAATCTAGTAAGTTATTTAGATAAAAAACGATCTATTCAGTCAGTGCTACAAATAAAAAACTCAAATATTTTTGATTGTCAAGGTAGTAAATATCCTATCATCTAAACCTCAAAGGCAAACATAAAACATAAATTCCACACATTTCTGCTATTTTTTAAAGTACATATGTAATTAAATATATGCACCCTCCAAAGTTAACTGTAAGTGGACAAAGTTAGAGAACAGATCTTTACTACATCCAAATTCCTTGACCCCGAAATAATACTCGCTTTCCAGGTTTCAACATATATAAAATTCTCACTTGTGTAAGATGAATTTGCACATTTCAACCTATATTTTCCAGTGCTAATTATTATTTATATTACATTGTTACACAGGGACAATTTCATAATGGGATTCAAAAATACATGTTTTGGAGCAGAAAATGAGACATGATCAATGATTTCAGCACTGTAACCTGAATTGTTCCATCACACCCCCTAATGCTTATGTATGGCAGCTCCCTAATCACAACGAATATTCAGGCATTTAAGGGATAGAAGTGGAATTCAAATTTTTTAAAAAAAATCATATTCTCCACCATTAACTTTGAAAATACATACTTTCACTTTTAATATACACCTCATATACACCATTCGGACATTCTGTTGAAATTATTGGAAAGCTTTTTAAAATATGCATTATAAACACAATATGGAATGAATAAATGTGAAGTTTAACACGAAGCAATTACTTATCTAATAGCATCAGAAAAATGGTAAAATTTAGTCATGGCATGAAATACATATATCTAGAGTTACTTATTCAATGATTCTTTGACGGCTTTCTGGTTGAAAAATACATATGAAACACACAAAGATATTGCCAGGAATACCCATCAGATATTTTTGAATTTACATAAATAAGAGATAAACACAGCAGTTATACCACTGGGTTTCAGGATTCATTAAGAGACAGGATTGAAAAGACACTATTGTTCAATTGTCTAAAATGTGTAAAATTCCTTCTCTTTCCCAATGAAATAATTCATTTTCAATTTTACATATTCCCTAGCGATGTCCTCCAGTTTGTCGATATGCTTGCTGTCCTGGCTGGCTGCTTGCTAGAAATTGGCAGGAGCAGCTTTTCCCCTGTTAACACCTAGCAAAGAAGTTAAACCAAACCATCAACCTTCTGCCAGCTATGCTGCCCTCTTCTGGTCAATGTCAGAAACACAGCCAACAGGTCGATGTTTTACAATAAGATTACTGTTCATATAAATGCTTTAAAAAATGCATACCCCCACACACCTGCGAAACTGAAATTACTTTTCTGAATAAGAGAAAACAGAACACTTTAATAAGTGAACTTTTATAGTGAAAAAATCAGTGGTGTGCTAATTCTACAAGTAAACAAATTCAGTCATTTTGAGAACCAGGTAGTGAAGCTTTATACAGTCTCTTTTACAGTATCTTGGAGGCAGATCTGGATTATGGACAGCAGGAGCAATGAGTATGCTCTACCTTTTATAATTATTTGTGTATTAATGCAAATTATATTTTTTTGTGAGCTCACTCTATATCTATGGATGTTTTCTTATACTTAAACATAAATCATGGTAGATACATGCTGAGTAGGTCATATCCTTAAATCTCTTGCCACAAGCATCAAAATTTATCAGAGCTGCTGATTCCTTTGTGAAGATTAATTTTAAGTTATGAGTTATTTCTGTGGCTCATTCCCATGCCTGAGATTGGCAGTATGTAGGACCAGTTTACTATCACTGCCAAAACACTCATGGAGACTTCCAACGTCCTGGTCTGGGTTGGGGCCAAGGACTGATTCACCTAAATAAAGTGTTTTGAGGCCATAGTTTAAGAAACTTTTTGATGAGGTCAATGAGTCCTTGCATGGCTGGGCTTGTTCTACAGCCCATTTTGGTTTCATGATGGGCGTGTCTCCCATGGCCTTTACCAAAATGTCAATCCCCCATCGCCGGAGCTGCTTACAGGTTCTGCTGTCCCCATGGAGTCTACAGTGGAAGAAGGGGGCTGAGGAGGAGCTATTTCTTGGGAGACCTCCTAAGTCCTTCCCCTCCAGCAGCAGCTGAGGCAGGAAAATGCAGCACAGACTCAGAATCTTCTGCTGTCTTGCTCCATGGGAGCCAAGGTCTGTCCTTACATTTTCTGAACCATCTTCAAATGCATTTTGAGTGCAGAACAACTTGAGGGAATGTTTCTTTTGGCATGGAGGCATTAAAATGCACTAATTTTGGCCAATGTAGTGAAAAGTTTGCATAAAAGTGACAGGTCACATATCCATCCAACATCTGACAAGAATGGGGGAGGCTGGTTGTTTGGGTAGGTCAGTTACTGTGAGGCATCAGGAGCAGGTACCCACCAAACAGGTAGTGATGGAGTTGGAGGAGCAGCTGAAGATATGGAACCCATTCATAAAGCAAATCCCAGTATGATGGCTGTGGGACTGTTGCAATAGCCTGCCTGAATCTGGGGAAAGGAACACATGACCAAGGATAGACCAAGGGGGTGATTGCTGGGGCAGTGGAGGGGATGAAATGCCTGTGGAGGGAGCAGCAGGTGACCAGAGTAAGGGGCTCCACAAGACCATCAGGTTTCCAAGAGACAAAGTGGAAGCTGCCATGATGGGGAGGGTGGGGCAGAGGCACAGTGGAGAGGGGAACACAGGGGTGCAGACTCAGGACAGAGAAAAGGACAGGGGTTTGACTCTCCAGAGGTCATTCTGAAGTTGCAGGCTTAGAAGCAAGGTCTCACAGCTTCATGCCTGGGCATCCATCAATACGTCAAAGATAAATTGAGAGGTTCTTCCTAAACTGATAGGAACCCAGAATGAGAAAGGAGACCTGGGCTGCCCAAAAGAGGAAGGCTTGGATGCTGCCAGTAACCCCTCCTCACCTCCCCCTGACACTCCCTGTCCTCCCCCCCTGTAGCCTGGAGATTCCTGTCCTCTCAATTTATCTTTGATATATTGATTAAATTGTGCATTAATCCAGCTTTTTAAAATAGTTTATCTACTCCTCATGAATTTACTTGCAAAACTTTAGGGAATATAAATAAAATTGAAGGCACTACAATTCTTTTCAAAGTAAAAATTATGACTTCTCTGACAGTGTTGGAATGACTTTCCATTGTTTCAGCATGAAAGAAGGTGTGATGGTTCGGCTCCTGTGTCACATCAGCCAGGTAATTGTGTCCAGATGTTTGGTCAATTAAGCACTGGGATAACTGTAATACAAGAATATTTATGGACTTCAGTCACCATTGAGTTTACTGGGTGGATGGTTGATTACATCTGCATCAATCAAGGAGATTGCTGTCAGCAATGGGTGATGCTTTTATCCAATCAGTTGAATACCTAAAAGGGGAAGTGAATTCAACATTTGGAGAGAATTTCCTAGTCCATCTTTGGCCAGCCAACTTCTCCCAGAAACTCATCAAGGACCTTCATTGGCCTTTCATCTCAGAGCCTCTGGTTTGCAGCCTGTCTGAGGAATCTGGACTTGTGCATCCCCATGGGCACATGAGAGTCTCATAAACGCTCATATTATTGACAGATATCTCCTGTTGATTCTGTTTCCTTAGAGAACCCTGACTTGGATACCTGACAGAAGGTATCCAAGATGATTACTGATTATGCTGACATAAATGGAGTTCTAAACAAACATTGACATTTTCAAATTCATACATATTGAAAAATCACAGTTTTGGTGAGTATACTATAAAAATTCAGCAGATTCTGAGGATAGAGGGAGACAAATAAGTGTTAGCACTTGTCTCTAACCAAACTTGCAACACAAAAGAAAGAGAAATAAGTGTTATGAAGATGGAGATTACATTACAACCTCTATTTCCTAAGATTATGAGTTGCAGAAAGAGCCAAAATGTGTCACACTGAAGAGTTTACAAAATCTGAACCCTTCCTTACATAGTCATAAGCAGCACTCAAAGGAAGGGGCAGCTCAAGGTCTTCCAACAACCGGAATGCCCTGAATCTATTTATCAATGCCTGGTGTTCTCTGCAGACACCAAGGATTGCAGGACATATGTCTCTTCCACTTGAGCTGTTAGGTAAATCTCTACTATTCTGATGGGAAAGCAGGGTACAGTGTGTAGAAAAGGACTATCTTCCTCTATTCCATGATCTCTGTATACAGAGAGAAATCAAGGAAATTGGGAACACATCTCAATACTTTACATTTAACAATTCTTAATGAAAAGACATATGGAAGCAACAGCATGCAGCACAGCTTCCAGGAATAATGCAATTAAGTTGAATATGATCAATTGCACAGCATCCAGGAATAATGCAATTGAGTTGAATGTGGTCAATTAAAGTTGTTTGCACCCAGAGGTGTGATTCTATGTCATCAAAATGAGTAAAGTTAAAATATGTTTTCTAGTATTAAAAATAATATATAATATGCTGGCCATTTCTCCACATATAAGGAAATAAAGCACAAAGGGACCAACGGCTCTTACAGGAGATCATCACCATGATTGTATGAAAGACAGGATATCCAAGGGCCACTCTGAGCCAAGGACTAAACTTGGAAGCCATACTAAGGCAGAACAGGTACTGGGAGACAAAAGAGACATTTGATGTGCAATTTTGCATGGGTAAACCAAAATAGCATTGCTATAACAGGAAAAAATTAAAATGGATTATGGAAAAAAAAGAGACAACCAGACCAGTGTGGAGTCTGACATGCACACTTCTGTGTTAGGAGGAGAATTAGGTGTGAAATACATTATAGTTTAAAGATACTGACCCTGACAGAGCCTCTCTCTTGGCTCCAAAATTAATTACAAATTGTCCTGCTTGGAGAATCCCACTGAGGTGTCTTCCTGGGTTTGATTGGAAAAGATTCACCAGGATGCCCAGAATGGCCTCAGATATCTGATCCTAGAGACAACTGGCAGAACCATTTCTGCATCCATAAGGTGAGTCTGTGTGTAAGAATATTTCCACCAAATGAAAAGAAACTTTCTTACAGCAGACTCTTCAGTGGAAAGTACACAGTCTTAAATCTAGAGAGGTTCCCAGGAGGAAAAATTATATTTAGTGGAAGCCCCAGATCTTACAGGAAATCATCCATGAACAATTCCTCTTCCTGTGTTCCTGGGAGTGGGAACTGTCCTCAGTGGGTGCGGAGTACCCTGCCTCCCATCCACCTCCAGACACCTGCAAGGTAGGAGTGAGTCTGAGCTCCACTACCTCCCCTCACAGTGTCTGCCTCAGCAATTCACAGCTGTGTCCTCAGCTTGGACTGTCCATCTGCAGCCACAGAGTGTTCATGGCAAACCATCTGGGGATGGCAAAGTGGCCCTTCAGAGTCTGCATTATGTGTGGCAATGGCAGAATTTATAATGTCTGAGACATACTCTTGTCCATCCCTGGAGGCTGTGGGTCCCAGTTCATGTTGCAGCTGCTAGGGGTATATCTAGAAGCTTCCAAGGAGAGGGTCAGAGGCAGCCTGTGCTGTATGAATTCTCACCCAGACTCCACCAACTGAACACCTGCAAGCACAGACATCCTGGTCAGGAAAATAGCCATACTTAACCCTTGTTTCTCTCACTCATATCAGCTCACATACTCAATGTGTCTTGTTCCCCATAAATTGATATTTTAAAATAGTGATGAGAAATTCAGCTCAGAACTAATGACATTTTGATTAATCTGTGATCATTTCTGATCAATGAATCAGAACACCTGAGTAACCCTGGGCTGGGGCTCCCTTCCCAGAGCTGTAGGATCAGGGCTCGGCTGGTCTATATTAGCAAAGGGAGGGAAACTATCTGCAAGTCCTCCTACTATACTGCTAGCTGTCAAGTGGAACCTTGGGAAAGGGAAGTGCCCCAGAGCAGGTAGGAGTGTCCTGGGAGTAGTTGGGTGGCAATGACAACATTTGGGACAATATTATCATATATGATAGCACTGGAATAAACACTTTGAACCACTGATCTTATTTCATTTATACATATGTACAGTTGTAAAATTTCAAAAAGAAAGTTAGAATGGATGACCAATGCCTAAAGTCTATGTCTGTTGATAGTGAGTCCCAGTGTCTGGCCTGTGTTCCTCACCACTAGACCTGATGGCTCCCCTGAACCAACTCCAGAAGAGAATGGGGCATGCATAGGTAGATTTATAGCATTCCCTTTGTGTAATGAGAACATTGTGTGATGTTGCTGCATCCTTAGCATCTACCTAAAGAATGGAGAGAAAATGTAGATGTATTCAGAGTACTGTCTGGCATTTCACAGGTCATGATTTATCTCTCTCTCTCTATCCTATTCATCTATTCATTTTTCATTTGTATCAGCATTATTGAAGCATAATTGATATATGATAATCCTCATGTATTTAAGTGTAAAATTTGGTAAGTCTTTATGTATATGTACACATGTGTAACCATCACCACCACCCCAGTAGTGAACTCCCAAAAGTTTTCACTCATTACTCTAAAATTCCTGTCTCCCACCCATTCCCTTCTCTCCAAGGAACAATTTAGCTTCTTTTTTAAAAAAGAAAGTTTTATTGAGGTATAAACCATACACCATAAAGTCCAGCTATTTAAAGCATATAATTGAATTATTATTATTTTACACAAAAATAAATGTTACCAACACCAGAGTCTACATTAAAATGTTTTCAATTACTCATAAAGAAAAAAACATACACTCTACATAACATCCTCCTATACTTTTACTTCCTATTCAGCCATGATAAACAATAGATCTACTTTTTGTCTCTATAGTCATCCTTATTCTTGGCACTGTTATGAATGGAATAAAATTATAATTCATGACTGCTTCTTTCAGTTATCACATTGTTTTCAAGGTTCATCAATGTGATAACAAGTACCAATACTTCATTTCTATTTTATAACAAAACAAATTATTCATGTGGCATTTTGCAGCACAACATTCTAACTTTAATCACTTTCGCATGTACAATTGAGGGGTATTCATTGAATTCACAATTTTATGCTAGAACCACCAACAAACATTACCAAATTTTTCATCACATAAAACAGAATGTCTGTACCCATTAAGAATTCACTCTCCATCTGATTAGGAATCTGCTAACCTCTAATCTACTTCCTGTACCTATGAATTTGCATAGTCTAGGCATTCCATGTAAGTGAAATCATGCAATACTTTCCCCTCTGTATTTGACCTATTTAATTCAAATACACATTTCAATGTTCATCCATGTTATAGCATGTGTCTTCCTTTTTTGCAAGTAACCAATATTCCAGTGTGTGTATACATTTGTTTATCTACTCATCTGTTGATGAAAATTTGGATTGACTAAAACTTTTATCTTTTCTAAATGATGCTGCTATGAACTTTGCTGTAGAAATAAATATTTGAATCTCTGTTTTTGGTATTTGGGGATTTATATCTAGAAGTGGAATTGTAGGTCCACATGATAGGTTTTTTTCCTTAATAATTTGAGGACCTTCACCAAATTTTTTATTCTATCCTTCCTTGTGGATGTGAAATGGTATTTTATTGTAGATGTGATTTTTATTTCTATGATGTCAAATCATGCAAAACTATTTTTTATTGACTGACTTGTACATCTTTGTGCCATTATTTGTTGAGATGTAAGTAATTAACATATTTTAGATACAAGTCCTTTAACAGATGTATGATTTATAAATGTTTTCTCCCATTTTATTGGTTCTACCTTTATACTCTTAATGTTTATTCCCTTAAAGCACTAGTAGTTGATTTTAATAAAGTCAGGTTTAACTATTGGCAAAGGGGACACATCACTACTGTATTGCATGCTTTTCCTGCAGAAGTAGGGAGAAGACTCCCAAAAAACCAGCACAAGACATGGAAAACAAACAAAACTTTTCTCCCTGAGTGGTGCTTGGGGAGGGAGAGAGCATCCATTGTAGAAACACACCACAGCAGCCTCCCTAGCTCCACTGCAGAAAAAAGAATTAACCTGCATGTGAAAAGCAAACACAAACAGCCTTCTGTTGGAAAACTGCAAATTATCAAAATGTACCCAACATGTCCAAAAATTGATGTCATAGAGGTAAGAAAAATCTTAAAATGTAGAGACAGAGTGGTGCTAATAAAGAGAAAGAGGACTCACACTAAAACCTAATAGGGTCCAGTATTGACAGATCACATATAAGTTAGTAAGAAGGATAAATTAGTAATTGTTCATAAATTTCTAAAGTTTGATTGTGATAAAGATTTAGAGTGAATCTCAAAGTGGCCATATGCATACTGTCTTTCAGGTTTTTTCTCCAAAATTAGGGGGAATACACTGAAAAGCTACATAGAACAAAACAGAACAAAAGAAAAGAAACAAATAATAGATTATTCCCCAGTTGTGTTTGGGAGAGTAGCAGCAACAATTGTGGAAATTCAACCACAATCACCTCCTTAGTTCCACTACAAAACAAAGCAATTTTTCTGCAAATGAAAACCAATATCCTCTGCGCACTGGTGGGATCCAATAGAAAGTGGAAGGAGACAGAGTTCATCATGGAACATATGTCCAGAACCACCCCCACCTTCACTAAGGAATAAAAGCCTTAACCCACAGATGAAGTTCTCTGAAATAAGCAGCTAAATACAATGCAGTTTTATCTGAAATATCTGGAAAAATGCTCACTCTATACCAGGGAGGGGCAGTAATACATGACTGGCCAGGCATTGCCACATAAGGAGGGACAGGGACACTTGGATGATGTTCCCATTAATGTTCATCCTGCTAATTTCCTAGCCTCTCCCATGGAATCTTCTATTCAGAGATTATGAGAGACAAGTAGCCAGGGAAGCTTCAGAATTTTTACATGTTCTGAACCTGTTTCCCTACCATTTTACTGAGTCCTAAAGGTATACATTTGCTTGCATAACTGGGAACAGGAACTCTCTTTCTTTAACACAAATCACACTGAGAAAGTTGTTTCCCATATGGAGATGCCAAGCAGGAAGGAGGTACTTGGAGGCATGCTCTGCTTCCCAGAATATGCTAGAACATGAGGTCAAGCACACATATAATTAGGTTAGTCCTCCCTGTCAGGACCCTCAGGTCAGCTCTGCCTTTGGAAGCCTCTGGATGTGTGGGGAGGATTAGAGAGTCACAAGTTCTTTCTGATGACCTGACCTGCTTCATAGACAACTATTAAAGGGAGCTAATATTATATTTATAGGAAACATTTGATGAAGTTAGGGAAATAGAATATATGGTAAATGATTGATTGGTAGAAGCACAAAAAATTAAAAGAAAGTGTTTAAGTAAATATAAATGTATAAGGAATGCTATTTAGATTTTTAAATAAGGCATTGTTAACTTGTTTTTTTTTAATCTTATATATCAATTATATATTAAAAAGCTGTGTATGTGATACAATGAGGGCATTTTATATAACAGAATCATAATTTATAATCGACTTAATATAAGTGCAGGGAACTGGTCTTTGATACATGAGACTGAAAGAACAAAGTAGGGCACTTGGATGCTTCTCCTAGAAAAGGCCAGAATTTCCAATTCCTTCTCCTTCCAGTTGAGGACATGGGACTCTGCATGATGGAGTGTGAGGGGTTAATTTGCCTGGGCAGTCTCAGAAATTTGAGTTAAATTGAGAGAAGTAAGTTCACAGAGATGTTAAATGCAAATTTTGTTCACATTTTCAAGTTTATTAACAAGAGAGGAGTTTTTCCCACAGTTTACATAAAATTTTATATGATATGTATGTATGAATGTATTTAAACATACATTTCTTAACATTAAAACAAACTGTTCTGAGTTTGAATTGTGGGTACATCATAGCACTACTTAGAAATGATGCAATGGCTGTTCTCTGGGGGTTACATGTTGAGAAGTAAGAAGAGGGAACCTAAAGTAAGGATAAGACATTCCTCCCAAGCTTTGCCCTGAACCATTTACTGTGGTTGGAGCTTTATTGCGCCCTGGTGGTCACAAGATTCCTCTGCAGCCCAGCCACCTCTCGTGCCCTCCAGGGGAGGTTTTTGTCTGGGTTTACAATGATTTCCCCTCACTGTCTCTTGCACAATAATACATGACAGTGTCTTCACTTCTCAGGCTGCTCAGTTTTAAAAAAAACTTCTTTCTTGGAGCTGTCCCTGGTGATACTGAGTCGAGACTGAAGAGATGGGCTATAATTGGTGCTTCCACCACATGTATCCTGCCTACCCTTTTGAGCCCCTTTCCTGGAGTCTGGT
Source organism: Cabassous unicinctus (assembly GCA_029593785.1). Lineage (NCBI taxonomy): Eukaryota > Metazoa > Chordata > Mammalia > Cingulata > Chlamyphoridae > Cabassous > Cabassous unicinctus. The sequence continues at coordinate 6 of JAQZBX010007952.1, read as the reverse complement.
GGATCC
>JAQZBX010007951.1:0-49238 GCA_029593785.1 Cabassous unicinctus | reverse complement strand
GTGGAACAACCTAAAAGAAATTGAAGAGGGAAAAGTGAAATGAATAAATAAATAAACTAAGGAGAAAAAAGTGAAGAAAATAAGGAAATAAAACAAGAACAACAGGAAAATAATAATAATAATAAAAAAGGTTTCCCTCTCAGGCCACTAGCAACCTCCTCAATGAGCTTTTCATTTCTTGAACCTGGTAATCCTTTCATTAATGACTCTTCTAGTAATATTTTGAACATTCATTCAATGATTGTCTAAATACCTGACAACATCATCCTTAATAAAACCTACATGCATGCACACACACACACAGAGTGATAAGCTGACAATAAATGTAAGATTTTATCTTACCAAGTTGTGTGATAATGACAGAAATATAGTGCAATGAACAACAAGCCAGCAAGCCTTCCAGCTGTTGCCTTGACTAAGATTAACGATATTTCATTTTTCTTTACCTTGCAAACTTTTAGTCATTTCCAGTTCCAAATTCATCCTCTCATTCATTAATCATATCATGTTGTCCATAGTTAAATTCTTGTCCTTATTCATTCTTTTTTCTGGCTCTCTCAACATAGTTTCCTAAGATACAAAGAGACACTGAAAGCATCCATAGTTAAGAAAAAGGAGAGGGAAGACATTTAGCCTAAAACAGAACATCCTTTCAAATTTAGTCTTTACAACTTGAACTCCAGGTTTAGAAAATGAACTCAGGAAATTCAAAGCCATAGCTGAAGCTTTTCAATAGAATTTTTGTCATATGCATTCTTGAGTTTACCATTCACTGTCTTCAAGGAAGAGAAGAAAGGCAAATCTTAAACTAGTATTTGTTCATATCTAGCTATGTACCAAACAGTGGGCAAATTCCTTTATGTACATTACCATATTACTCCTCTAAATAATTGCATAGGCAAAAGCAAAAAAGTATAGAACTAGTAAAATATACTTAAACACATATGATAGACAAAAGTATATTTTCTTTTAATATAAATAAAGTTCACAAATATGTCTTAAAAATGGCAAAACAAATGAAGATTTGGCCAAAGAACCAATTTTAAATAAATAGCACAGTATTGGAATAAAATATAAAATATAAAATAAATATCCATGAGTCCATAATAATACAATGAGTGATTCAGTGAAAAAACAAATCGGGAGAACAGACAAATCCCCCATATGGAACAATTCCAAATGATTTATATAGATTCTACACTTACAAGGTGGTGATTTTTAAATCTAATGTGGTATCCCGGATGGTGTTCTAGAATACAAAAAAGGATGTTAGGGAAAACCTAAATAAATATGAGTAAAGCAGGGAATTTGGTTAATACTAATTCATCAGCATTGGTTAATTATTTGTGACAAATGTGCAATATTAATGTAAGATGGCAATAGAGAAATCTTAATTTGAAGTATATGGGAACATCTGTACTATTTGTGCAATTTTTCTGTAAATCTAATATTATTCTTTGAAAAAAAACTTTTATTTAAAAATTATGAACCTGGAAACATATTTGTTATTAAATCAGTTTATCAACTACCTAACGAATATCAATCATATAAAACACTGTGCTCTAAATCTTAGTGTACACATACTTTTCTAAGACAGAACTTGCATAGGAGAAAATATTTCCTATATGTTTTGTATTTAATTTTAGTAATATAAACAAATCAAAGTAGAAATTTACCTAGCACTTTAGGGTGTATACTATGTCATAGTTACGATAACAAAAATTTGGCATGCTAACACTTTAATCTACTCCATAACACTTTCAATCAAGGTTATTTCATTTAATAGCTAATTAATGTGAGATTCAGAGATACTAAGAAATCTGTCCTTATCAAATAGATAGAGGGTAATTTTGGTGGAATTGAACTACTTGTGTAAAACAAAATCCCCTGATTTTATCTTATTATTTATGTATTTATTTTCATAGAATATTTTTATACTAATTTTAGGCTTAAAGAAAAATTGTGCTAAAAGTAAAGAGATTTCTGATATATAGCCTCTCCTCCATAGTTTCTACTTGTATTAACCTCTTGCATTAATATGGTACATTTGTTACATTGTTGAATATCTATTAATACATTAATGTTAACTAAAGTCTATATTTTACATTATGGTTCACTGGTTTTGTTGTATGGCTCTTTTCACTAATGCATAATGTTACTTATCCACCATTACAGTATCAAAAAGAATAATTCCTCTGCATTAAAATGCTCTTTGCTGTGCCTATTCACCTCCTATTTCATTTTATATGATGTGATTTTTAAGTATTATATATATAATCCTTTATACAGGATTTTGGATTATTAACAACTTAAAAGTAAGTACTGGTAGACACTTTTATGTTCAATTCTGTAAAATTTTTCTGTGCCTTCCAGTAAGTTATGGTCAAGTTAGGACCTATAAGAAATGATATCTGAGTTTAGTCTTGAAGGTTTAGTAACAGGCAACAACATGAAGACAAAGGAAGAGGCAATGAAAAGGGAAGGACCAGCAAGAATTCCCACAGCATCTAGCTTCCTCATCAATCTTCTCTTGATCAGTGGGTTCAAAGATATCTCACAATAGCTCTTTGAATATCTGCAATTTAAACCATGGACTGTGCCTTATCTATTCTTGTGGATATTTGTCTTTGAGTCACATGTTTTTTCATTCTTTCTGTTATTTATAATATAATTTCATTTCATTTCTCCCTCTCTTCACATGGCCTTTAAAGTCCATAGTCAGGAGCCAGTTCTGCCCTTACACAATGCATAGACTTCACCTGTAGAGGCTAGATCTACATTTTGCTGTAGCTAGCCCTAATGTTCAAGTCCCAAAACTTATGTTTTTCTGCTATTGCCCCTCCTTTCATTTCTAATTTAGCTATTTTCATAGTCTACTTTTTCATTTTCATTCTGTTAATTTTATTGTCTTATCAAAGAGCCAAAATTTTTCATTGTTGCCCTCTATTATTTTTTAATTCTCTATTTCATTTATCTCCACTCTAATATTCTATTCACTTTACAATTGTTCTTTCTTCTTTTTAATAGTTCTTTCACATGTGACATTAGTTCTGTGATTTCAGATCTTTCTTCTTTATTAGCATAAACATTTAGAGATATAAATTTACTCTCAGCACTGCCTTTGGTGTATCTCATAAATTGATGTATGTTGGGCTTTTGCTTACATTCTTTTTGAGATATTTCCTAAACTCCTTCATGATTTCTTCTTTGGTACATAAGTGGTTTAAGTGTCTTGTTTAATTTTATCTTATTGGTGATTTTCAAATTATCTTTCTGTTATTGATTTCTAGCTTCATTCCGTTGTGGTCAGAGAAGATACATTTCATTATTTCAATATTTTAAAAAATTTGTTGAGACTTATTTTATGACCTAAGAAATGGCCTATCCTAGAGAATGATCTGTGTTTACTAGGGAGGAATGTGTTTTCTGCTGATTAGGGGTGAAGTACTCAATATAGGACTTTTACATCTGGTTAGTTTATAGTATCATTCAAGTATTCTATTTTCTTATAGATCTTTAGTCTAAATGTTATACTCATGATTGAAAGTGGTTGTAATGAAACCTCTTATTATTAATGTAAATCATCTACTTCTTTCTTCACATCTGTCAATATTAGTTTCTTATATTTACAAGCACTCTTATTGTTGTAGAATTTAGTTTCCTTAGCTCCTAAAACAAATATTGTAAAATGGGTTGGCTTAGCAACAAGAATTTAATTGGCACACAGTTTCTGAGGCAATAAGGCTTACTTACTCCTGGCATCAGTTTCTTCTGGCTTTTTGGAAAAATTAGGGTTCTTGGCTTTTACATCACATGGCAATGCACACAGTGGTGCTCTTGCCTTTCTCATCTAGGGTTTGATTGATGCCCACTCTCATTAAGTTTTGACATACTTTAACTAATAACATCTTCACGAATCCTATTTATAAATGTCTTCATACCTCAGTAGAAGGTATTGGTACCAGAACCTCAATTATTGTGGTGTATGTGTTTCAATCCCTTACAGTGTATATGATTTTTAAATGGCATATTGTCTTGTTGAATTGACCTCTTTAGCAATATACAGTGTCCACTTTGCCTGTTGAAACAGATTTTTAAATAAAATTTTATTGAAGTATATCATGCATATACATACAAAATAAGTGTATAGTAAAATTTGTGAACTTACAACCTAAACATGAATGTCATCATACAGGCTCCCATGTATCAGTTGCATCACCAAAAACTTGCATTACTGTGAAACATTTTTTTTTCAAACTGTGAAAGAGCATCATCAAAATATTACACTAACTATAGCCCATTGCTTACATTCAGTGTAGTTTCTATTATCCCACCTGATTATTAACACCCTGTATTAATATTATATATTTGTTATTGTTCAGGAGGGAACATCCTCATATTTGGACTGTTAAATACAGTACATCTTCCATCAGTGGAGACCCTATGTCATACAGTCCAATGCTTTGTATAATCCCTTCAAATTTTACATTCAGGGCCTCTCATTTTCATCAGAGTCTGCTGTCATCACCTCAGTCAATTTTAGAAAGTTTTCATTACTCCAAAAGGAAAAATCTCATACTCCCTTATATCCCTAATTGTTTTTCCATAGAAATGATATAGGGCATTCGGGAAAATGGTGCCAAAGTAGGTAGGCAGATTCTGACACTCCCCGCCCCCCCCCAAAAAAAAGCAGAGAGAAGGCAGGGACCTATTTAAAGGAGGTACTTTATATATAAAATGGGAAGCTACTCTGAGACATATAGGAGGGTACTGGAAAGAAAAAGAACCCAATGAAAAACCATGAATTGCTTGCACCTGTGGCTGGAAATGGCACATATACCCTACCCACAGAGCAATTAGCTTTGGGGCTCCTGGAAACTGCTGCCAAGGGACAGGGAGGGGGCATTCAATGGGAGAAAGGGAGATCTGGCAAAGTGTGGAGAGTGGTTTCTTTGTAGTGTGTCTGGCCAGCAGAAGCCCTTTTGAATCTCTGAAGTGACCACAACCCAAAAGGGAGAGGGGAAGGGGGAGCTGCTCATGCAGGCTGTCATGACCAGCTGCCCTTTGTCTAGGGAGAGAAAGCAACCATATTAGAGGTGGAGTAGGGACAAGTTCCTATACAGCAGGACTCTAGCAAGCTTAAGAATTGTAAAATGCCTGTGGGAAAGGGGGAAATAGCACTTTGAAGACTAATTAACCTAAGGAGACAATTTACCTCAGTGCAGGAATTCCCACTTGCTATATGAGGACACTGGTTCAATACCTGACTCAACCAAGAAAGTAATCCACCTGGTTATCAGGCAGCCAGCTGATACATTATGATCCAGAATATATAGACATTCTTTTCTTTTAGGCTTTCTTGGATCTGTTTTTTTTTTTTTTTTTTAAGGTTCCTTTTTTTCTTATTTTACTCACTAAGGCCTGATTCATCACCTGTGGTGGAGAAAACATTGCCTAACTCATTTTATGATGCCCAACTCACACTAAAACCAAAGCCAAACACAGATACCACAACAAAGGAAAACTTTAGACCAATCTGTCTAATGAAACTATATGCTAAAATTTGCAAAAATATTTAATAATTATATTCAACAACACAGCAAACGAATTATACAGCATGACCAAATGGGTTTCATCCCAGGTATGCAAGAATGTTTCAACACAACAAATTCAAACAATGTAAACCAACATATAAACAGTTCCAAAGAAAAATAATCACATGATCATCTCTATAGATGCAGAAAAAGCATTTGAAAAAATACAGCACCCTTTCTCAATAAAAACACTTCAAAATATAGGGACAGAAGGAAACTTCCTCAACATGATAAAGTGTATGTATGAAAAACCCACAGCTAACATCATATTCGGTGGTGGAATCCTAAAAGTTTCCCTCTAAGATCTGCAACAAGACAAGAATGCCCACTGTCACCATTCTTATTTAACATTGTATTAGAAGTACTTGCTCAGTTAGGCAAGAAAAAGATATAAAAAGCATCCAAACTGGAAAGTGAGAAGTAAAAATTTCACTATTTGCAGATGACATGATCCTATATATCAAAAGCCCTGAGAAACCAACAACAAAGCTTCTAGAGGTTATAAGTGAGTTCAGTAAAGTGGCAGTTTATAAGATTAATGTGCAAAAATCAGTAGCATTTGTGTACACTAATAAAGAGCAGTCTGAGGAGGAAATCAAGAAACAAATGCCAGTTACAATAGCAACTAAAAGAATCAAATGCCTAGAAATAAATTTAACTAAAGATGTAAAAGACTTGTATGCAGAAAATTACACAACATTTTTAAAAGAAAATCTAAATTAATGGAAGAATATAAATATAAGAGCCAAGACCATAAAAATATTGGAAGATAATGTAGGGAAGCATCTAGAAGATCTTGTATTAGGAAATGGGTTATTGAAATTTACACACAAAGCATGAGCAAAGAAAGAAAAAATTGATAAATTGGGCCTGCTGAAAATTAAAACTTTTGCACCTCAAAGAATGTTATCCTTTTCAAATTCTTGAGAATATGGTGATACATGGGGTGATTTCAAACTAATATAACTATGGATGATAGTTAACATTATTATTGTAATATATTTGCAGCAATGGCAAAGAAGACATTGCATCAATTCTAAGGAACAACAATAGGGAGTATGGGATTTTTTCCTTTTAGAAAAAAGAAAACATTCTAAAATTGACTGAGATGATAACAGCACAACTCTGTGATGAATATGAGAGCCCCTGAGTGTACACTTTGAACAGATTGTACAAAACATGGGACTGTATAATACAATGAAACCTATGGTGATAGATGGACTGGGGTTCACAGAAAAATTATGAAAATGTTCTCTCATGAAATATAACAAGTATATAATACTAATCCAGGGTGATAATATCTGGGTTGGTTGGGGGAAAAACACCAATGTAAGATATTGGTTATAGTTAGTAGTAGTATTTTCATGATGTTCTTTCATAGTTATTAACAATGATTTCCCACCAATGCAAGATGTTACTGTTGGAGTGATGTATGGGAGTCTGTATGATGATACGCATATGTGTTTTGTAAATTCACAACTTTTGCTATACTTATTGTTTATATAAGTTCAAGTATGAATGATATAAAATAAAATAAAATAATGAAATCTTCAGATTGTCAGTGCCATTCTGTCTTCAATCTCTGAAGATATTCCCAACTTTCTAAGACCATTCTTCTGAAATTGTCTACTTAATCAGAATTAGGTGAGGCACATTTTTAGTAGGGTATATGCTGATAACACCATCACAAATGTATATATTTTTTGTCAGTATTGGACTTATAGGAGAAGCCAGCTGTACAATGCTGACAGTTCATTATAAGGAGCAAACAGAATTGTTAAAAAATACTCAAAATTGTAATTGAAAATTTTAGTTGATGTTAACAAATCATTTCAATATAATTAATAGCACCAAATTATATATGTGAATGTGGTTAAAAGGGGATTTTCGATTGAACATATGTTGCTATAGTAAAAATATTAAAAAATGAAAACTACATAAACAGTGAAATATAATGTAAACTAAGGAGTATACTTAGTACAATTATAATATTTTCTCATCAATGGTAACAAAGGTAGCACATGAATACATGGTATTGAAAATAGGGTATTATATGGAAAGTCCATATTTTTTGCATGATTTTTACATAAACTCACAACTCCTCTAATAAAAAAAAATTTTAAATCACAATACAAAGTACTATTCAAATAACCAAACCAAACAAACAAACAAAACAAAAAGGAGAGGAGAGTGACATGAAGTGGTAAGAAATTCTCTATTACTAAGCAGTGATAACCAACATTGAAGATTGTCCTGATTGGCTTTCTATTTTGAAATTTTGTTTTTGTTTATTTCATCATAAGATTTGATCGGGAATTTGTCTGTTTGCATGACAAATTAAACCTTTTTCCCTTCCTTCAAAGAAAGAAAAGGATAAGAAAAAAATATATAATCTGGTATTAAGTAGCACTAAGTCTACCTGGAGATTTCTTCTCATTATTTCACGATACCCTGAATATGTTCCTAAACGCATTTTTTTTTCATGTTTATGTTGTTTACTCTCCAAATGGAATACAACTCTTCAGCTAAAACAGGAATGATGAGACAAAATGGTTCTGAAAATACAATAGAAAAATACTGTTCACTAGTTTATTTTTTCCAAATGAGCAATAGGCTATTTAAATATAAGCAGATCTCCAATAACTTATATTAAAATGGCAATCCTATCAGTTTGAAATCTAAATGAAAAAAGAAAATTCATTAAGGCACATTTGATCTGTGAGTTTTAAACAAACTTTCTGATGTAATGACAGATTCACTTTAGTTTTGTCCCCCCAAACACATAAGCACCAAAATTGTCAAAGAGCAGTAAGGAATGTAAAATTTAAGGAAGGAGGGTGTTTTCAAAAGGAAATCTTTGGAGATCAGTTTACTGCAAATAAAACATACTAAACAGTGAGTGCACATACACATAAATGCTAATAACTAACAGGTACTCCAGAAATGGAAGAGCTTGAAACAATGAATATTAAATAAATTAAAGGTACTTCAGATACAAAGGAGAAAACAAAACAGTAATTAAAGAATGAAATAACCATCTCCATCTACATAACACAGACAGGAAGGATAAACCAAACAAAATCAGGTACAAGTTTTTCCCCTATGTTTTCATCAGGGTGTGTGTTTGTTTTTCCTTTAATCTTACATACATTAGATTACAATAATTCTTCTTTCCATTCTAAATATTAATGTTTTACCCTTAAAGAGAAGGATCAGAAAGAGAGAAAATTTCAAATCTTTTTTGAAATTTACTGCCAGGTCCATTTAGGGCAAACCAGTAACAACTAGTCTGTACAACTAGAAGAGCCACACGCATTTTGCTTTTCTCGCTCTCCTTACCCACAATAAAAAAAAAAAAAGTTCTTTAATACCTACAGGACTACAGGAAGCACAGTTTGGGGGAAACAATCAATTTTGGAAAGCTCTCCTAAAGATGACGCCACAACCATGACCACATCTCAAATGCAACACAAAATGACTTTTTTAAAAAAATAAAAACTTGTAAAAAAGACAAAAGGTAGAATCTGTGCAATGTTAACAGTCACAACGGAACATGTGCCAGAGTGGTGGTGTTCTGTTATGATAATACTTTGCAGGAACATGCAACATTTTCTGCTGTAGGACTGTAGCAAAGGAGTTTGAAAAGGAAATGTAAAAAAGTTTTGTTCATCAGGTGTGTTTCAAGTCATGATTAAGCAGGCCTGCTCCATAACATTCAGCAAAGATGTGTTCAAAGGCAAACAACGATGACATTTTTGTTCAAAAAGCTCAATCTTAATCTTAAAGTAGAGTCCTTTGTAAGAAAACCACATTTAAAATATATCCTTGTATGGACTTCAAAAACTGATCATACAAAAAATTTTTAAAAAATAAATTAAATAATTAAAAGTATCTTTTCCAGCAGAGCTGAACATTAGGCTGTCCTCACTGAACCATTATTATTGCTGCTTTACTGTAACTTGGATCATTTTTTTCTAGCCACATTTCAGCCAATTGCTGTGTGGACCCATACGTGGCTGCTTTGAACCCAAGCACATTTTGTACTGTTTGGGGTCAAGATAGGGGTCACAGAAGACAGGATGGTGGACGTGGACTACTCCTACTTCTTGACTTCTGAACATCTTCAAACTTGCTTGAACAACTTTGTTGAAAAGTTCCACATCCTCAAGCCCCCACCCAGCCTTGGATGGAAACATCGAAGCCGCCTACTCAGAAAAGATCTCCCTTATAAATACAAGTGATGCCAAACCCATAGTTTCTCCAGAAGCCAGTTTTCTGAGTAAAGGCAAAATGGTTGTCACTGGGAATTTTCCCACTATGAACAACCTTTGGATTGTACTGGCTGAAGATGTTTGGGAAATATATTTACTGGTCAAGAACCGTATTTGCGTGACATCGTTGGAGGAATTCTGTAGTAAACACAAGGTCAACATGACAGAAGAAGAGTAAAGATTCATTATTAAACTGGGAAGATCCTACCTCAAGGGCTAGCGCTCTGGAAAATTCTCCAGACACAGGCAAAATCTGCATATCAGCTTTAGGGTACTTAATGCGATAATCTCTCATTAGTTCAACTTGTTTAGCCTTGTCAGGGTGGGAGTCAGAATTGAAAAGCAGAACAACAAGCTTGACATTCTGATCTGGGAAAAGACATGTTTTTTCAAAGTTTCCCATGAATTTCACAAACATATCAAAACATCCAGAGAGAGGAATCAATATATTTATCTTTTTATCTTTGGGTTCTTTGTGCTCATTTTTTGACCCAGGGAGCTGAAATGAATCAAGCTTCTTCAGGGAATTTGAGAGAAAGGATAAGGATCCAGATTCTTGGTTAATTTTGTTGGCCAGTTCCTCGGCATCCAGTTCCTCGGCATCCAGTTCCTCGTGCTCTACAAACTGGATCTTGCTGAAGGTCTGCTGTAGATATGCATGCCTCCTCACAGGAACAGTCATCTTCTTGCCTTTGTGCTTTTTATAAAGGAGCAGCAGGTCCAGGATTATTCGGCCCCATACATGGGGTTAACACGACGATAGCCATACTGTATCTCCTTAAAATCAATGATGTGCCCTCTGGCCTTGGCATTGGCATTGATCATTTCCATGACCTGCATGACAACGTCATCCAATGCTTCTCTCTGGGCAGAGTGCATCCCTCTTCGAGGGGGCTGACCATCAGCAGCTGAATACAAATATTTTCCAGGAAGAAACTCCCATTCCAAAATCTCTTCTCATTGGCGGGGCTGAAACCTCATAAAAGAAGGAGGAATTCCCAGCTGCAGATCTTCTTTATGAATCTCAGTATTACTGTATTTGCTCATCAGGACAATTTCTCGGTGGAGCTATATTGTGCGATGACGAAGTTCAGCTATCTTGCGACTAAGCATATAGCTGTGAAGTCGGTGCTGGTAGGGTGGGTTTTTGTTGGGGTGTAATGTGATGGCTCGATGAATTTTACTGTTATGGAGATCTCTAATGTAACCTTTTTTGTTCTGTTCATAATTCTGATAAAAAAGCTGCTGCATCTCATAAGACCAGACATGCTGCACCGCTGCAAACCTCCGGACGCATCTTTCCACCTCCACACCCTCGTGGGTGGTGTACATTTCTTGGAGACATTTTCCAGTGTGTGGCACCATCCTCCCAAGCACCTTCCGGCTCATGATCACGCCGGGCCCCCACATGCAGAAGTTCTCACCAGGCTCGAGCGCCAGTTTCCCCATTTCTTCTGTGGTGCCCAGTCCTGTCTGCCCGAGGAAGAGGGGTTCACTGCTATTCAAACTCCTCAGGAAACTTTCCAAGTGATCTCCTTTGATGACGACATCGTCATCTGCTCTCATAAATCATTCATACTTGTCCAGGTAGTTGTCATGCATGTACTTGAGCATCATAAAGGACTTCTTCTGGGGCGGGTAGGAGTCATCTACACCCTGGAGTGCCACTATGGGGATGGGTATCGAGGTGTCTGAGCCCTCACTAGAGAAGAATTCAACTCTTCCAGCAATTGTCTTGGACCATGTTCTATAGGCGGCCACGGCATGGGTCTGCAGGTATTTCTGGGCGGTCATGACTCCCACGAAGAGAAAGTTCTTTTCGCGCGGGCCGCCTTGCGGCCAGAGATGGGCCCCGCGCGCAACACCGCGCGCGTTGCCAGCCTGGGAAGCAGGCCCCAGCCCGGGCCGGCAGCCCTCGAGACTGGCGCGGAGCCGCGGGCACGCTCGCTTTAGCTCGGAGGCGCGGGGCAGGACGAGCTGCGAGGCCAGCACGAAGCCCAGCAGGGGCCCGAGAATCACGCTGAGCAAAGGCCGATGGCTGCGCGCGGCCATGCCCCCGCCGCTCCGCCCGCCAGGCCACCGCCACCGCCGCCCCTGCAGCTCAGCGCGCCCTCAGCCCGCCCCCGCCCCCGCCCCCCCGCCAGCGGAGGAAAGCCCGCGCTAGCGCCGCGAGGCTAGGCCCGGGCAGCGCCGCGGCCGCCGCGGCCCGCCGCGCCCATCGCGGCCCCGGAGCCGCTTGCGGTTCCCTCGCCGCCGCTTTGTTCCTCGCGCCCGCCTTCCGCGCCGCGGCCTGCACCTTTAAGAAAGTACCACGCCCCCGCAGGGTCGCGGGGCCAGCGGGGCGGCGACCGCAGTGGCAGACAAGTCCGGGCCCTTGCGCCGCCTGGCCTGCGTCCCCCCAGTGGCTCGGTTCCGCTCCAGCAGCGCCCGCCCCCGTCCTCTTCGTGGCCAGTGCCGCTGCTGCAGCTGCACGTCCTCCGGCTTAGTTCGCCATTGCAACAGCGCTAAATGCGTTTTAATACATGTTTAACTTCAAATTTAGAGAGCTCTAATATCTTCTCTGGGCATGAACATCTAATGTTAATGGAGAAATTCAAAATACTCCTATTTATTCCTTGCTTTAATGTAATCACAAATGATTAATAGAAAGTGAATTGCTTAAAAGAAATTTGGGAATAAGCTATTGAAATTGTCAAAATGAATTCTGGATGATTATAACCCCCTAATAATGTGGAAGAATTTTTTACATGTGAAGAAAACTTCTACATAAAATTTGTATAGCAATAATGGAAAAGAAGAAAAATTAGCCACATTTCCAGCACATCATTTCACCACTTGTCAAACATCAAATATTGGAAACATCTACATGGTCAAAGTTCTTTCTACATCATCAAAACTATACTGCTGTATAGGCAGATGTAGAATGACAATGGCTTCTTTTCCACATTATTTACTTCTCATCAAACTACTTGTGCATTTCAATTATTATTTTTGAACTTATTCGCGACATTTGTGCATCCATAAAGGCTCTTTCTCACTAAACTGCAAACAGAAGATATAAATACTTTTTCTAATTATTTTTCTCAATTATCAGTCATTGACAAAAATTCTAATGTTTTCTAAATGTATTTCCCCTTTTGTTTGTCATGTTACATAGCCAAATTGGCTTCCCACGTCCAGTTTTCAATCTTCTTTCCCATTTCAAGGACCATAAACCCAAGGCAAATAAAGCAGCTCAAAAATTCGGCATTTTTAAAAATGGCAGCTGCATTTTCTGATTATATGCATGCAGAAAATTCAGAGGGGTTATCCATATCATGCTGGGGGAAGGAGACATGAGATAAAAAGAAAACTCTACTATGAATAAAGAATGAATTTGAAAATTAATCTTAAAATGAATTCCTGCATTGTTAAATTAATATTCATTGCTATATAAAATTATAAACAGTAATAGAATATTTTCTCTTTGGAAGTCATCATATTTTCAAAACTGAATATTATATATCTTTAGTGTCATCAATATAAAGGGGTATTTTTAAAGGGTATTTGGAAAAATAAAAACTATTAGAAAAATCAGCTATGAGACACAAGAGCATGTACATTCACTATATATTTAACAATATATACTGTTATTAATTATTTAATTATTGCCTGAGTAATAATAATTTATGATTTTCCTTGCATGATCTATTGAGAATTTTTATATGATTATGATCATCTTGTAAATATTTTCTTCTAAATGCAGGTTTTCTGTTTTTCCCCAGGATCTATGCTATTGGTGCATTACTTAGAATTAATGCTATATATGGAAATTCAGAGGAACATTTCAGTATTCATTCTTTGGGGGCTTATGGCAAGAACACAAATATTTTGCTTTGTGCTCTTCTTATTATTTTATGTTGCCCTCTTGATGGGAAATCTTTTGAGCCTTGTCTCCATTCAATGTAGCCTTCTGTTTCAACAACCCATGTACTATTTTCCCATCCATTTATCCTCTCTGAACATCTGCTATACCTCTAGTGTTCCACCCAAACTAATTGGAGACTTGATAGTGGGGATGAAAACCATCTCCTATGGTGATTGGATGTGACATATCGTTTCCATGCACTTGTTTAGAATGGGTAATTCAAATCTCTCCTCTACATGATTATCATATATAGTATGAGATGCAAACTCTTGGCCTTAGCTACTTGGGCTTGTCCATCCTTGTTGCCAATTTTCTATCATAATCTGGTTGCCATTTTTGGCCCGAATAAATTTAATAATTTCTATTGTGATATTTTCCCTTTATTGAAATTTGCCTGTACAGACACCTATATCACTAGTATCATTGTGTTTGCCATTTCAGGAATGGTTGCTTTGGTAAACTTTGTCATATTGTTTGATTCTTATTAATATGTCATTAAATTATTCACCTTAAGAAATCACTCAGCTGAGGGAATTCGCAAAGATCTGTCTAACTTGGTCTCATATCATTGTGGTAGTCTTATTGTTTGTGCCTTCAATCTTTGTTTACCTTAGACCACCTACCTCTTTCCCTGAGGGTGAAATATTTGCACTATTTTACACCAACATTGCACCTACATTTAATCCCAGAATCTATACTCTGAGAAATATAGAGATGAAAAAGATCATGAAAAAAGTATGGTCTCAAAAGATATTATCAGAAGAAAAATGTAATTGATTTTCCATACTCACTGTCCTAAACAGCTTTATGCAAGAGTAAATGGAGAGTTTGGAATTAGAAATCTCTATTAGATTTTAGATCATTGTAATTAAATCCCTCATTTCATATAGGTCAGAAAGCCTGTGGTGGTGATTTATCAATAATGTGGCAACTTCAGATGTGGGGATTTGCTTTTATAGGGACATTTCAGTATTAAAATTTTTCTGAGCTAAAGAAAGGGTCACTGTTATATTGAGTGGTCACTTCTGAGGCTGAAGTGTATTTTAATGATGTTTTGGTTCTGTTCATTTTATATGGCAAGCAGACATTTGTTGACATTCTGTAGAGATAGGATTAAAAGTGGTTTTATATATGTATAATTGAGATTTATTTGCTGAAACAATATTCAATTAAATTTCAAATGAAGACTCTGAAATAAATACTTAATAAATAAGTCTGCATAGTAAAACATGATTTAAAATGCAATGAAAAAGGAATGGCCATACTTTTTCTCTGAGTGCTCCAGACCCCATGTCCCACACCAACCCTCAAAAAAAATGCTATAAGCAGGAGGAAATAAGTATATGAAGGGCATATTGGCAGTTGATATTTCTGTTGTGGTGTTAACTATATTACATTTATTCAGAATGTGGAAAGGCGGGGTGAGAAAATTAATCTTATCCCTTTCTGGTAAGTGAATAGCTATAAATCTCTGCATTTGGGAAAAAATAGCTATTTTCAACTTATCCTGATATATTGACATGATAAATTACTTCAATCACCTTCATGTGGGCAAGGAATATGGACAAGAGAAATGATGTTAAAGAATTTTTCCTTTAACATATTTATTTTGTATATATTTTCCTTACTTTTGAGAGATAAGAAATAAATTTATATGTTATTAAATATTTTTAAAAACCATAAAAGATTTGTTTATATTGTGAAGTAAAATTTTCTGAGAGACTAAAGAGAATGACAATAAATAGGGTCTCTATGAAAAGGAATTGACAACCGTAAGAAAATGAGAAACTGTAATATTAATAAAAGATATTTGAAAAGAATACAGATAATTTTAAAAATAATTTTAACAGCAACATACAATAAAGGAGGATGAAAGGGAGAGAAAAGAAAGTGAGAGGCAAATTGTTGCAGATTTATATAAAAGAGAGATTATATAAATTGTCACTTGGGTGAGTTACTAATAAATAAATGAATATTGTGCTTTATTAGACCAGTTCTCTAATATAGCAAGACTTAGGTGGCAATGCAGCAATTCTACAGGTTTGAAAAGACAAATATTATGAATGTAAATATTATCCCTAGTCTAATTGCCTTTCAAGTATACAAGGAAGAAAAAGCTACTTTCGTGTTTCTGGCATTATAATATGTACTACTGTGGCAGTTTGATATAGTTATGAATTCCAAAAATAGATATTGGATTATGCTTGTAAACTGGTCTGTTCATCTGGGCATGATTAAGTTATGACTAGGGCTTTGATTGGGCTAAGTCAGTTGGGCATTGAGCCCTACCCATTGGTGGGTGGGGTCTCAAAGATAAAAGACATGGCAATGGACAGATTTGGAGCTTTGAGTTGGACTTTTGATGTTGGAGTTCTTATGAGGAAGGAGAGAAGGCAACGGGAAAAGAGAGGAGCCATTCACCTGACAGTTCATAGCTGACCTTGTGGAGAAAGGCAAAGTCTAGAGAGCCTCATAGTCTATAGCTGAACTTGTGGAGGACAAAAAAGGAGCTGGGTCACAGAGAAACGGAGCCATGGGAAGAGAGGAACCCAAGAAGCCTGAACCCTGGCAAATGTCAGCAGCTGTCTTGCTCCAACATGTGGCAGCAGACTTTGGTGAAGGAAAAAACTTATGCTTCATGGCCAAATAACTGTAAGCTTCTACCTCAAATAAATACCCTTTATAAAGACCAACAGATTTCTGGTATTTTGCATCAGCATCCCTTTGGCTGACTAGTACAACTATCCATCGATAAAATTTAAAAAAAAATCACATCAGAGGAAGTCAGAATATAAAAAATTAATGTATTTTATTTGCATGCTCAAAGGCCACACTGGGAAAAAATAATGAGCATCAAAGCAACAAGGAGTAAACCTTGATTTAAATTTCATGCTTCCATTTGTTTAGGGTATGACTGATGAAAATCACTACAGTTCCGTGTTTTACATTTTTCAATTGTTAATATAAACTGAGAAGAAAAGTTATGAATATCACTTAAATATGAGATAAAATGGTATTGCATGTGAACAAATATTGATTACTAGTAAAGTTACATGGGATAATTATTACTTAGTTCAATAAACATTTACATCAGAAGCAACACAATGGTTTTGCTATCTTTTCCTGGATATGTTTCTTTGTTGATGGCAATGTCTTCTTCAACATCTATGTTTTTGTTCATTTTATTTTTTTTTAAAGATACTTTGATTACATATAAATGTTACATAAAAAATATAGGGGATTCCTATATGTCCCAATCCCTAGGCCCTCCTACATTTTCCACATTAATAACACCCTTTGTTAGTGTGGTACATTTGTTTCAATTGATGAAAACATTTTGGAGTATTGCCATTAAACATGGATTATATTGTAGTTTACACTTTCCCACACATTTTTGTAAGTTATTACTAGATATATAATGACCTATATCTGTCATTGCAGTGTTATTCAGGACAATTCCAAAGTCTGAAAAGGCCCCCAAATTACATCTATTTTTCACTCACCCTTGCCTCAGAGCCTCCAGTGGCCACTGGCTCCATATCAATAATAAAAGTTCTTCCATTGCTAGAATCACAATAAGTCTATAGTAGGATAACAGTAAGTCTACTCTAGTCCATCTTCATTCCCCAATCCTGAGGATTCTAGGATAATATTGCCCACTCCACCTCTAATTGAGATGAGGCTTAGATCCCACGGGGCAGATGGTTGGAACAATCTTGTTTGCAGTTGCAGACTCTTGCTGTTCCTTGAGATGGTCGTTGTAGATCATCATCTCCTTGTTAGCTGTGCTGGGTGAGCCCAACGAACTGGTGAGTAAGGGTTGCAAATCTGTTAAGATTCAGGGACCAACTGTTACATGGACAGCCCAAAGATTAAGTGTCTTGTACATACACCTATCAAATCTAGTACTAACTTTATAGGTTCAAATAGAAGGGCAGAAAAGCCAAGTGTAGTGAAAACACAACTGGGTCCAACTCTGTCACACTAGGAAGCATAAATTCCAAAGTAGGGCCAACTGGCAAGGCACCAAATTCCTGAGCTATCTGCTCTGACTTTAGAGTCTGAATGTCTCCAGAGCCCTCATGTGCCACTATTAGAGGCAACATTTACTGTGGGAGTCAAAGAAATCCCGCTTAGACATGCATAAGCATAACCTCTGTAATGGCCTCTTGACACATTTTGAAGACTCTTAGCCATATAAATTCACTTGCTGTTACCCTTTTCCTCTTTTGGACAAAGTCTTCTTCCAGTTGTATTGCTAGTTGGTGCTCACTAGTAATCCCTAGGTGCCAGGGAGTCTCATCCCAGGAGTCATGTCCCACACTGGGGATAAGGTAATGCATTCATAAGCTGAGTTTGGCTTAAAGAGTGTCCACATTTGAGCAACAAGGAGGCTCTCAGGAGGTAACTGTTAAGCATCTTATTATACTATGGTAGGTTTCAATTTCAAAAGTAAAGGTTCATAAGTACAGTCATCACTACTAAGGGCACATAAATTGTCCATCCTTCTTCAGTAGTCACTGTCCCTGTCCCTAGGGGATTCTTGATATCCCATGAGAGAATGTGGCAGAGCTCCCCGGGATGGGAATTTGATATTCTTTTGGTTATTGTGTGAAACCCAAACACTGTGTTGATGCCCCATGAACACTTGAACACATTCATATTCCACATAGGTATGCCACAGGTGAACCTCCTCTGATGCATCCCTCATCTCTGATACCACACACCAATGAAATTACCATTATACAGTTGTAACACTTTTGTGATCCATAACTTCTTCAAAATTGAAGGCAACAAAATAACTGAATACAATTAATAGGAAAATGATATAATAATTTTAAAAACAATGAATAAAATACAAAATTTTTTAAAAGCTTGAAATAATAAATAATAAATATATATATATATATTTATGGCATTATATTTCGTCATGGTAAGATCTGTTATCTTGTTTGTATACTGACAGTTTCTTCCGTTTATTCCTCCAGTGTCTTATTTTATTCACTTTGTCTTCAAAGAAGTTTTAGCTTACAGAAAAGTCATGTACAGTATATAGGTGATTCACTTATACCAACATCCTCTCCCTTTTAATCTTTCCCCTATTAAAAATATTTTACATATGGATAGTACATTTGTTAAAATAGATGTACAAATATTAAAACATTGATATTAACCATGGTCAATGATTTACATCATGGTTTACATTTTAGACCATATATTTTTATAGATTTTGATGATGTTTAACATGGTCTGTATCCATCATTGCAAGATCATGTAGAACAAGTCCATCATGCCAAAAATGCCCCATGTTCCATCTATTCTATTCCTCCTTCACATCTCCCCTTTGGACCCATGGTAACCACCAAGATTAAATTAATGAAAGGCAAGATTCATAGTTCCTAGCCTCAACATTGAGGGCTTGAAATACTGGCCTGTCCTCCCCTATTAGGCACTGCCAATGCTTTCAAGAGATGCCTGCCTCTCTGTTTGTGATCATAGCAGGACTCCCCAGGATGGGTGTCCAATGCCTTCCTGGTCATTATATGAGTCTTCACCCGCTAATACAGCACACTGTGACAAATGAAATCTACACATTCCTTAGAAGACTGCCCCAGGTGTTCTCTTTCCTTCATGCCCACCATATCCAACACTTAAAACCAGTAATGCCCCCCCACCATATTTGCCAAAAGAAGTCTCGGTGTTTGAGTTTCAACCACATACCTGCAAATCCCCATAGTTCACATGCTCCCTCCCAGACCATCCCCCCAGTTCCATGGACAGTCCAACCCACCTTTCCCAACCTACTACTTTCAAATAGCAATACCACCCAGCCCAATAGCATGACTGCACCACTGTTATGCCCTTCCAATTCACAACTTCACCCTTCCACCTTATAGATTTTGCTTATAGGGGCATTGACTCACAAATTTCTTCTGCTATTCTGTCCCTTGTAGACCTATCTTCCAGACTCTAACTATGTGAGTCTGCTCAATTTGTTGAATTCATATCATTGATGTCCTGTAATATTTGTCCTTCAGTGTCTGGCTTGCTTCACTCAGCAAAAGGTCTTCAAGATTCATGCATGTTATCCCATGTGCTTATACTGCATTCCATCTCACAGCTGGGTAAGATTCCATTGTTTGCATATACCAAAATCTGTTTATCCATTCATCTTTTGATGTACACTTAGGTTGTTTCCAACTTTTAGCAATAGTGTATAAGGCTGCTATGAACTTTGGTGTGTGTATAACACTTCATGTCCCTTCTTTCAATTATTCTTGGTATTTACCCAGCGGTGGGGTTGCTGGATCATATGGCAGTTCTATAGTTAACTCCCTGAGGAACCTCCAAACTTTCCTCCACAATGCCTGCACCAATGTACATTCCCACAAGCAGTAGATAAGGGCTCTCATTCCTCCATATCCCCTACACCACTTGTAGTCCTCTGTCTTTTGTTTTTTGTTGTTGTTTTTTTCATAGCTGCCAGTCTAATGAGTGTAAAATGATATCTCCTAGTGGTTTTGATTTACATTTCTCTAATAGCTGGTGATACTCAGCATCTTTACATGCACTATTTAGTAATTTGTATTTCTTCTTTGGAGAAGTGTCTATTCAAATTTCTTGCCCATTTTTTAAATGGTTTGTTTGTCTTTATATTTACAAGGTGTATGATTTCTTTATATATGCTGGATATTAGGCTTCTATCAAATATATGGTTGCCAAATATTTTTCCCATTGAGTAGGCTGCCTTTTTATTTTTAAAAGATACTTAGGTTACTTAAATGTTGCTCAAAAATATAGGGATTCCCATATGCCCCACACCCCACACTTCCCACAGTCTCACAGATAAACAACATCCTTCATTAGTGTCAGACATTCATTGCAATTGATACACAGTTCCTGGGGCATTGCCACCGAGCATGGATCAGAGTTCACATTGTAGTTTACACTCTCTCCCACACAATTCTGGAGGTTATGGGAAGATTAAAATGGCCTATACGTGTCATTGTGATATCATTCAGGACAATTCCCAAGTCCAAAATAAGCACCCATATTTGACCTGTTTTTCCCTCTTCCTTCTCCCAGAGCCTCCAGTGGCCACTGCCTCCACATCAATGTTGTAATTTCATCCATGGTTAGAATCACAATGTCTATATATTTCTGTAGTAAAATACCAGTAAGTCCAAGGAAGAGTTGAAGGTGGATTTGTCTTAGTTCTTTCCAGAATGTTTGTTAGAATTCAACTATCAATCTTTCTGGCCAAGGGCTTTTCTTACTTGAGAGTTTATTGATACATAATTCTATCTCATTACTTGTGATTGGTCTATTGAGTTCACCAATTTCTTCTTTCATCAAAGTTGGTTACTTCTGTGTTCTTAGGAATTTGTCTATTTTCTTTAAATTATCCATCTTTTTGGCATACACTTTTTTCAAAGTATCTTCTTATGGTACTATTTATTTCTGTGTGGTCACTAGTGATATCCCCTTCTTTGTTTCATATTTCATATATTTACATTTTCTCTCCTTTTTTCTTTGTTAGTCTTCTAAGGATTTGTCAATTTTATTAATCTTCTCAAAGAACCAGCTTTCAGTTTTGTTTATTTTTTCTAGTGCTTTATTATTTTCAATTTCATTTAGCTCAGCTTTAATCTTTGTTATTTCGTTCTTTCTCCAGGTTTTGGGTTTAGTTTGTTGTTGTTTTTTAATTCCTCCAGGTTTTCAGTCATGTCTTTGACTTTAGCTCTTTCTTCTTTTAATATAGGCATTTATGACTATGAATTTCCTAGTGGGTACAAATTTTGCTACATCTCATAGGTTTTGATATGTTGTGGTTGTCATTTTCATTTGCTTCACGGTAGTTACTGATTTCTTCTGTTGATTTTTCCCTTGACCTACTGTTTGTCTAAGGGTGTGTTGTTTAGCTTCCATATCTTTGTGCCTAATCTGCTTCTGTGTCCCTTACTGATTTCTGGCTTCTTTCTGTGTGGTCAGAGAAATTACTTTGTATATTTCCAATCTTTCTGAATTCATTGTGAGTTGTTCTGTGGCCTAGCATGTTGTCAATTCTGGAGAATGATGCATGTGCCCCAGAGAAGAATGTATATATATCTCACTGTACTTCGGTGTAATGTTGTATAAATGTCTATTAAATCCAGATCCTCTAATGTATTATTTAAGGTCTTTGTTTCCTTATTGATTCTTTGTCAAGAATGTCTAATGGTCATAATGGCATATTGAAGTCCCCTGCTATAATTTTAGAGGCATCTATTTCTCCTCTTAGTTTTCCCAATGATTGCTTCATGTATTTTGAGTTGCCCTAGTCAGGTGCATAAATATTTATGCTTGATCTTTCTTCTTGATAGATTTCTCCTTTTATTAATATATACTGGCCTTCTTTGTCTCTTACAATAGTTTTGCATTAAACTCTGTTTTGTCCAATATTAGAATAGCTACTTCCATCCTTTTATTGTTATTGCTTACATGTAAATTTTTTTCCAAATCGTTCACTTTCAGTCTCTTTTTTTTCATGGGTCTAAGGTGGGTTTCTTGTTGAAAGCATATATGTGGGTAATATTTCTTTATCCATTCTGCCAATCTGTGTCTCTTGATTGGAGAGTTTAATCCATTAGCATTCAATGTTATTATTGTCAAGAATTACATTAACGATATTTTCTTTACAATTATGTATGTCATATGTTGTTTTTATTTCTCTTTTTATCTTTTTAGTTGTTCTTACACTCTTCTCCACTCTCTCTCTCCTTTTTTTCCCTTTTAACCTGTAGAACACACTTTAGTATTTCTTGAACATCAGGTTTCTTCTTGAAAAATTCTCTTAATTTTTGTTTAACAGTGAATGACTTAAACCCTCCCTCATTATTGAATGTCACCTTTGTTGAATAGAAAATTCTTGGCTGGGAGTTTTTTCTTTATCACCTTACCTATATCATACCTTTGCCTTCTTTCCTCCATGGTTTCAGATGAGGAATCAGCAATTAATCTTATCAAGTTTCCCTTGAATATGATGGATCTCTTTCCTCTTACTGCATTCAGTATTCTTTCTTTGTCTTGAGCATTGTACAATTTGAGACATATATTCATTGGAGAAGGCCTGTTAGTATTTATACTGTTTCCAGTGTGCTCTGCTTCCTGGACATGCACATATCCATGTCCCTCAATAGGGTTGGAAGTTTTTCAGCCATTATTTCCTCCAACACACCATCTTTCCCCTTTCCCATTTCTTCTCCTTCTGTGATGCCTGTAATGCATATGTTTGTGCATTTAATGTTGTCATTCAAATCCCTATGCCCCTTATGGATTTTTTCTAACTTTTTATGTATCTATTCTACTACCTGGCTTATTTGAGTTTTACTGTCTTCCACATTGCTGATGCTTTATTCTGCTTGTTCAAATATGCTGTTATGTTATTGGACTGTATCCTTGATTTCTTGCATTGTGCCATTCATCAAATCATATCTGTTATATTTTTATATATGTTTATAATTTCTTCAGTATGTTCATTATGTTCTCCCAATGTCTGCTTAATATCCTTAATCTCTTCCTTCACTTCATTAAGTTGATTCATGATATTTGTTTGGAAATCTCTGATTAGTTGTTCCATTTTTCACATCTCATCCTGTTTTTTAATGTGTTCATTGGACTGGGTCATGTCTTCTTGTTTCTTAGTATAGGCTGTAATTTTTTTGTGTGTGTCTAAGCATCACTTTATTTTGATAGGTTTATTCAGTTGTTTAGCTTCTCTTTCTACTCTAGGGTTTTATTTTGTTTTTTGTTTTGTGTGTGTGTTAAGGTGTCACTTTGTCACTTCATTCCTCTTATTCTCTTTCATTGCTGTTGTCTATGTTCCCTTAAAAAAAGAATTAGGACTACAGAAAAGGAAAGAGATAGGAATAACTCTACATTGATAGAAATATCAATATATCCTACATGAGTATGGCACATTTGTAACAATGAATGGACAAATATTGAAGGATAGCCACTAACCATGGTATTTGGTTTACATTATGGTTTATGTTTTGTACCATATACTTTTACGGGTTCTGACAAAATGTATAATGGACTGTATCCATCATTGCAAGATCATGCAGAACAATTTTCATGCCCCAGAAATGCTCAGCGTTCCAACAATTCTTCCCTTCCCCTCCCCTCAGAACTATGGCAACCACTAAGTTTCAAATTTTGAAGAATAAGGTTAAGAGTTATATGCAGTAATATTGTGGGCTTTACTAAAAGGTCTCTCTTCTTCTATTAAGTGCTGCTTTTTTACTTCAGCTGTTCTTTCCAATCTAATTGAGAATGTAAAAGGATTCCACAGGATAGGAGTTTAATATTTTCTTTTTAATTGACTTTGACTTTAGCTTTTTCTGTTTTTTTAATATAAGTATTTCTGGCTATAAATTTCCCTGTCAGCCCTGCTTTTGCTGAATAACATAAGTTTTGATATATTGTGTTCTCATTTTCATTGATTTCAAGGTAATTATAGTTTATTTTTTTCATTTATTGAAGTATATCACTCATACAAAAACATACATAAACAATAAATATATAGTAATAGATGTGAATTTACAAAACAAACATATATAACATCCTACTGTACTCTAATACCTCACCCTACCATCACTACCTTGCATTCTTGTGAAACATTTTTAACTAATGATTAAAGAGCATCCTCAAAATATTGCTACTAACCAAAATATATTTCTCCCAACCTACCCTATTATAGTTACTATTGTTAAATCATTTTTACATGAACATACATAAACAAGTGTGTAGTAAAAGTTGTGAACTTACAAAGCTAACATGCATAACATCATACACGGGTCCCTTACATCAACCCACCCCAACACCTTACATTGTGAGAAATTTGTTACAAGTTATGAAAGAATATTGTCAAAATCTTACTACTAGCTATAGTCCTTATCTTATATTTGGTGTATTTTCTTGCCAACCCACCCTATTATTATTTTTTTAATATATTGTTATGACAGAAGTTGTAAACTTACAAAACAATGATGCACATGTGCAGAATTCCCACACCACACCCCTCTATCAACATAGCACACCATGGTGGAACATTTGATACAGATTATGAGATAATATCCTCAGATTATTCCCAATTCCGCAGCGTATATTTGACACACTTTTTTCATACTTTACATCATTGGTTAAGTTTATTCCTGATTATGTGGGTTTTGTCAGTCATATTTGATTTTCACCCCTCTTTTTACACTTTTAGTTACTTTTATTGATATAATCTTCATTTCTAGACTCTGTTCCAAGCCTCTCTCTCCTGTATTTTCTTTTCAGACCATAGCACAGCCTTTATTATTTCCTGCAAAGCTGATTTCCTGATTACAAACTCTCTCAGTTTCTGTTTATCTGTGAATTTTCTAAACTCACCCTCATTTTTGAAAGACAATCTTGCCAGATATAAGATTCTTGGATGGAAGTTTTTCTCTTGAAGTATCTTAAATATATCATGCCACTGTCTTCTTGCCTCCATGCTTCTGGAGAGAAATCAATAATTAATCTTTTTGGGTTTCCTTCTATGTTATGCATTGCTTTTCTCTTGCTGCTCTCAGAATTCTCTCTTTGTCTTTGGCATTCTGATTAGTATATGTCTTAGCGCTGGTCAATTTGGATTTATTCATATGGGAGCATGTTGTGCTCCTTGGACATCAATATCTATGTTCATCAATAGGTTTGGGAAATTTTCTACCATTATTTCTTCAGATATCCCTTCTTGCCCTTTTCCCTTCTCTTCTCCTCTTGGGTCACTCATGGCACATATGTTTGCACGTCTCTTGCTATTTAGTTTGCTGAGACCCTGTAGAATTTTTTTCCACTTTTTTCTTCATCTACTCTTTTGTTTGCTTGCAGAAGGCATTTCTTTAAGCTTATCAATACTTTCTTCTGCCTCCTCAAATCTGCTATTATATGATTCCAGTGTATTTTTAATGCGATTTATTGCAATTTTCATTCCCATAATATCTGACATTTTTCTATGTATGCTTTCAAATTCTTCTTTGTGCTGATCCAATATCTTCTTAATATCCTTAATCTCTTTAGCCATCTCATTGAATTTATTAATGAAATTTGTTTGAACATCTATGATTAGTTTTCTCAATTCTTTTATGTCATCTGGAGGCTTACCTTGTTCCTTTAACTGGGCAATATCTTCCTGATACTTGGTTTGGGTTTCAATTTTTTGTTGGTGTCTTTGCATCTGGCTTACTACAGTATTTATTCTAGGTGCAAATTCTCTCTTTAGTTTAGGGCTTTATTGCCCCATCTCCCTTACTGTTTGTGTTATGGTGCCAAGGATGTAATTGGTGCTGTAAGCTGTGGAGACTCATGCTGCTTTCATTGCCCCAGAGACCAATGAAACTTCTCCCATCTTTTTCCTTTGTCAGGGATTGGAACAGGACCACAGCTGTGTGTAGAAATCCAAGTTGTACAAGCCTAGACTGTTGTTGCCCAGTCTGATGAAGTTTCATGCCCCTTTTTCCCTTGTGCAGGGCTGGGATTGAGCTGCAAGTATGGTCAACAATCTATTCTGTGCAGGTCCAAAATAACTGCAGTTGCACTGATAGACTTCCAACTATTCAGTCTGTGCCAGCTGAATGTATCTGCAGTTACTGGAAAGGCTATTGCAGAGACTTCCAGCTTTCTCCCTGCTAAAGGTCGGACTATAGCCTATGCTAGGGCTGCAGGCTGATCTGGGTGAAGGAACCTAGTGGTTAGAAAATTACTTTATATTATTTTGATCTTTTTAAATCCATTAAGTCTTATTCTGTGAATTAACATATGGTCTACCACGTAGAATGATTCATGTGCACTCCAGAAGAACGAATATTGTGATGTATTTCAATATAATGTTCTGTGTATCTATTAGGTATGATCCTTTAATGAATTATTCAAAGTCTCTGTTTCATTTAACCATCTGTTTAGATGTTCACTCTAATGATGACAAAAGTGTATTAAAGTCTCCCAATATAATTTTAGAGAAATCTATTTCTCTTCTTATTTTGTCTAATGTTTCCCTCATATAATTTGGGACACCCTGATTGCATGTGTAAATGTTTATATTGTTCTTTCTTCTTGAAAGTTTATCATTTTTATTAATATACAATGTTGTTAGTGTCTTACAATAGTTTTGCATTTTAAGTCTATTTTGTCATATATTAGTACAGTTACTCGTAACCTTTTTTTTGGGAGGGGGTTATTGTGTGCATGTAAAGTCATTTTCCAGCCATTCCCTTTCAACCTCCTTGTGTCCCTGGGTCTAAGATGAGTTTCTGGTAGACAGCATAGAGGGTCATATTTACTTATCCATTCTGCAAATCTGTGTCTTTTAACTAGATAGTTTAATCCATTAACATTCAATGTTATTATTGTTAAGGCAGTACTTAGTCTATTTTATTTTGGTTTATATATGTCATATTGTGTTTTTGATTCTCTTTTTATCTTTTTAGTTATTCTTACTAATAATATTCTTTTCTACACTCTCTTCAAACACTCTCTCCTGTTTTTTTCCTTTCAACCTGCAGAACTTGCTATAGTATTACTTGAAGTTTGGGGGTTTTGTTAACAAACCATCTTACTTTATGTTTATCTATGACTATTTTGAACTCACCCTCATTTTTGAATGTCAGTTTTACTGGATACAGAATTCTTGACTGGCAGTTTTTTCTTTAACACCTCAACTTTGTCATAGCACTTGCTGCTTCAAGTGTTCTCTAGTTTTCTTGTGGGTTTGACAAATTGATAAGCATATGTCTAGGGGAAAGCCCGTTAGAATTTATATCATTTGGAGTATGCTGCACTTCCTGGACATGTGGATCCATTTCCCACAAAGTGTTGGGAAATTTTTGGCTATTATTTACTCCAACATGATTATAATGAGTGCTGTTCCAGCAAATGAATGCAAGCCAAACAAAGAAATAGCAAATGATGGTCCACCCAAAGCAAAAGGATAAAATATAGAAAAAACAACAACAAATAAGTTAAGAATTTGGGCATACCAAAAAAAGCCTTTAAAAAACCATCATAAAGTGTTCAAGGAGGTGAAGGAAACTACAGAGAAAGAACTAAATATATCAAGAAAACAATGAATGAGCAATATGACAGATTTATTAAAGAGATAAAATTTTACAAAGGAATTAAACAAATTGATTGTATTTGAAGATGACAATAACTGAAATAAAAAATGCTCAGGAGGGCTTCAAGAGCATATTGGAGCTGGCAGAACAAAGAATCAGTGAACTTTAAGACAAGATTCTTGAAATGAGCCAAGCTGAGTAGCAGAAATAAAAAAGAAATATTAATGTCAAAAATATCCTAGGACAGCTATGGTACACCATGAAGCACACCAATATATGCATTATGTGAGAACAGAAGGAAAAGAAAGAGAGAAAGAGAAAGAAAGCCTAGTCAAAGAATTAGTGGCAAAAAACTGTCCAATCTCAGTAAAAGACATGAATTTTCACATCCAAGCAGTCAATTAACACCAAACAGGTGACTTATGAAGAAAAATATATCCCATTGTATACTGATCATGCTATCAATTACAAAGGACAAAAGAGAGTTCTGAAAGTTGTAAGGGAAAAGCAACATGCTATTTACATGGGAGTCCTACTTAGATTCAGTGCCAATTTCCCATCAAAAATGATGCAGGCAAGAAAACTGTTGGTTGAAATACTGAAAGTACTTAAAGAAAACAACTTCTGAACAAGAATTTTATATCCAGTGAGACTTTCTTTCAAAATGAGGTAGAGATTAAGACATTTTCAGAAAAACAAATTCTGAGGGGGTTCATCACCACCATATCTGTCCTACTATCAATGCTAAACAGAGTTCTTCAGACTGAAAGGAGAGGACACTAGAAAGTGGCTCAAAGCAGCGTAAAAAAGTAGAGACCTCGAATAAATGTAACTATGAAGACAATTGTAAATGCCAATTAATATGTAGTGTATTTTTATGTAACTTGATTTCTCACTTCCAGCAGGTACTAAGATGCAAATGCATAAAAAGTAATAATAATCTATGCTTTTGCTCATTCAATATAAAAACTCTAACTGGTAACAAGTAGGAAGAAAGGAGGGTGTGATTTAAAAGATTAAGAAAATTATATGTGTATGCAGTTTAAGTCAATTTTGTGTCAATCCAAATATTATATGTATTTAAGATGTCAAATTTTAAAACCATGGTAGCCAGAATATTTGATAATATATCCATGTAGAAAAGAGAAGACACTCAATTACACAACACAAAAATCAAATAAATATAGAAGTAGGCATTAATGGAATATTTAAGGGAAAAAAAGGTGTAAGGTTTCCAAAGTCTAAATGAAAGAAATAGCATTAAAAAGTCCTGTATTATCAGTAGTAAATTTAAATGTAAATATATTTTGACGATGATCAATTGATGGGTCCTTTATATTGATGATTATGCTTAAGTGGTTTTGCTCTTGAAACTGATAATTAGCCTAGTGTTGTGGGGTGCCTAAGAGTTGCCTCTTGAGAGCCTTCTTGTTGCTCAAATGTGGCCTCTCTCTAATCCAAACTTAGCATATAAATGCATTACCTTCCCCACAGTGTGGGACATGACTCTTGTGGATGAGACTCTTTGGTACCAAGGGATTACTACCAAGCACCAACTAGCCAAGTAACTGGAAAAAGATATCAAATAAAAGGGGAAAAATGTAAAGTCAGATGAGTTTATATGGCTAAGAGACTTCAAATTGAGTTGGCATTCATCCAAGAGATAATGCTTATGCACATCTCAGAAGGATCTCTTAAACTGCCAAAGTGGATACTACCCAAAATAGTGAGGCTCCTAAGTGCTCTGGAGACACCCAGTTACTATGGTCAGTACAGATAGTTCCAGAGTTTGGTGCCTTGCCAGGGGATCCTACTTTGGGGTCTGTGCTCCTGAGAATGACAGAGTTGGACTCAGGTATGGTTTCCCTCCACATGGCTCTTCTATATTTAAAGTTATTCATGGTGCTGGAGTTTGTAGGTACACATCCAAGAGTCTGGAATCTTTGGACTTTCCATGTGCCAGCTGTTCCTGGAGCCTCAGTGGAATTGCAACACCTACTCTCCAGTTCATTGGGATCACCCAGGACAACTAACAAGGAGTTGAGGATTGACAACCACCATACCAAGGAAATGAGATATCCTAAAATGGCAAGCAAGAGAGTCCTATCCATAGGCTGTATGAGATGGAAACTCCCTCTCAATTAGACATGGAGTGGACATTACCATCCCAGAATCCTCAGGATTGGAGAATGAACTATGGACTAGAGTGGACTTACACTTATTCTACTTTAGACATATTGTGATTCTAGCAATGGAAGAAATTAAAACCATGATATGGAGGCAGTGGCCACTGGAGGATCTGGGAGCAGGGAGAGGGGAAAGCAGTTGTAATATAGGGGCCATTTCAGGACTTGGGATCATCCTGAATGACATTGCAATGAGAGATATAGGTGATTTTATATCATCCCATAACTTGCAGTACTGTGTCGGAGAGAGTGTAGACTACAATATGAACTATGGTCCATGCTAGGTGGCAATGCCCCAGGATGTACTTATCAGTTGCAATGAATGTTCCACACCAATGAAGGATGTTGTTTATGCAGTTGAGTGTGGGAGGTGTGAGGAATGGGAGTATGGGAATCCCTATATTTTTAGTGTAATGTTTATGTAATCTAAGTATCTTTTAAAAAATAAAATAAAAATGTAAATTGATAAAAATTCTCCATTCAATAGGCAGAGTTTCGCAGAGTGTGTAAAAAACATTATCCCACTATATGCTGTCTACAAGAGATTCACCTTAAATTCAAAGAAATCCGTATGTTGAAAGAAAAGATGGGAACAATATATACCATGCAAGTATTAGCCAAGAGAGAACTTGCAGTAGCTGTACTAATACAAGGCAACACAGACTTTCAATAAAAGTAGTTACAGGAGCTAAAGAAGGACATTTGTAATGATTAAAGGCATTAATTCAAAAAGAAGATGTAACCATTATAAATATATATGCAACTAATTGTAGAATCCCAATATATATGAAACAAGTATGGACAGATTTGAAAGAGAAATTTAGGATTTTATAGTAATAGTAGGGAACTTTAATACACCACTTTCAATAATGGACAGAACATCTAATCAGGTCAATAAGCTAGTGCATGATTGGGCAATACACTAAACCAATTAGACCTAACAGACATATATAGAAAACTTCACTAAATTACATACAAAAGAATACACATTCTTCTTGAGTGTGCATGATTCATATCTAGGATAGATCATGTTCTAGGTCACAAAACAAATATTAATAAATTTTAAAAATGTTGAAATTATGCAATGTATCTTCTCTGACCACCAAAGAATGAAACTAGAAATCAGTAAGAGAGGAAGAAATGGAAAATTCACAAATATGTGGAAATTAAACAACATTTTCTTAAGCAACCAATGGGTTAAAGAGGTAATCACAGGGGAACCAGGAAATAGATTGAGGTAAATGAAAACAAAAATACAACATACCAAAATTTATGGATCACTGCAAGGGCAATGCATGGAGACAAATTTATAGCTCTAAATGCTTACATTAAAAAGAAGAAAAACTTCAAATCAGATACCTAGCCTTAAAATTGGGAAAAAAATAAAAGTAAGAATAAACTAAACTCAAAGAGACCAGAAGTAAGAAATAACAAAAAACAGAGAAAAATGTAATAGAGAACAAAAAAATGCAATAGATAGAATCAACAAAACCAAAATTTGGTTCCTTTAAAAGAACAATGCAATTGAGAAACCTTTATCTAAAAAGATAAAGAAAAACAAAGATGATGTAAATAAAATCAGAAATGAAAATGAAGACATTATTGCAGAGCCTGCTGAAACAGAAAGGCTATAAGCCATGCGAATATTCTCGCTATGCTGGTTTTGTGATAATCAGGGTAGGCTAAACATTCTCTCTATTAGAAACCATGCATGTGTCTCCAGACCTAGTTTTTCTCCCTAGGTCTGGTTTTTGGAATGATGGTGATAAACTAAGCCTGATTTAGTATCTTACCATCCTGTATAGGAAAAGACTATAACTTTGGGTATCTTTGGTCAACCTTAAGAGATATAACAGAGGGACGAATGTGGATTGGGTGGTTGGGAGTCTGTCTCCCATATGGAGGGACCTGGATTCAATCCCCAATACAAGCACCAACTAGCATCCCTAATACAAGATCCTGTAGATGCTTCCCAACATTATCTTCAAAGGTCTTTAAGGACTTGGCTCTTATATTTAGATCTTTCATCCATCTAGAGTTACTTTTATTATAAAGTGTGAGATGATGTTTCTCTCTCATTCTTTTGGATATGGATATCCAGTTCTCCAAACACCATTTTTTGAAGATGCCATTCTCTCTCAGCTGAATGGGCTTGGTGGCCTCGTCAAATATCAGATGAATGTACATGTGAGAATCAATATCAAAATTATCAATTCAGTTCTGTTGGACAGTGTCTATCACTGAACCAATAACATGACTTTTGACCACTGTAGCAATGTAGATTGTTTTAAATTCAAGCAGTGTGATTCCTCCAATTTCATTTTTCCTTTTCTATATGTCTTTGGCTTTTTTGGGCCACTTGCCATTCCATATAAATTTCATAGTTTTTCCATTTCTGTAAAAAATATTGTGGTGATTTTTATTGGGATTGTGGTAAATCTGTAGATTAGTTTGGGTAGAAGGATAAATATCTTAATGATGTTTAATCTTCCTATCCATGAATAAGCAATATTTTTCCATTTACTTAAGTCTTCTTTGATTTCCTTTAATTTTATGTGGTTTTCGACATATGAGTCATTTACATATTTACTTATATATATTCCTAGGTATTTGATAATTTTAGTTGTTATTGTAAATGGGATTTTTTCTTGATTTCTTCCACACTTTGCTCATTATTGGTGTACAGAATGTTAATATTTTTGCACATTGATCTTATACCTTGTGACCTTACTGAAACTTAGACTAATATTATAGGGTGCCTAAGAGTTACCTCTTGAGAGCCTTCTTGTTACTCAAATGTGGCCTTTCTCTAACCTGAACTCTGAATAGAAATGTAATAAATTCTCCCTGATGTGACACATGACTCCCAGGGAGAGACTCCTTGGCACCTAGGTGTTACTACCAAGCACCAACTAGCAATAAAAATGGAAAAAGGTCTTGACCAAAAAGGGAAAAGGTAAAGATAAATGAGTTTATATGGCTAAGAGACTTCAAAGTGTGTTGGAAGTTCATTCCAGAGATTACACTTATGCACATCTCAGGAAGATTTCATTGACAGTCAAAGTAAATACTACCCCCAAATAACAGGGCTCCTGAAGATTTTGGAGACATCTAGACACTATAATCTGGACAGATAACTCAGGAGTTTTGTGCCTTGCCATTGGGCTCTACTTTGGAATTTATGCTCCCCTGTGGGATAGAGTTGGACTCAGTTGTGGTTTCCCTACACATGGCTCTTCTGTCCCCCCCTTTTTTTGAACTTATAATTAGTACTAGAGTTGGTAAGTGTATGTCCAAGAGACTTAAATCTTTGGGTTGTCCATGTGTCAGTTGGGCCTTGAATCTCAAAGGAATAGCAACACCAACTTTCCAGTTCATTGGACTCACCCAGGACAACTAACAAAGAGGAGATGATGGACAACCACCATACCAAAGAACTGAGAAAGTCTACAACTTCAAGGAATAGACTCCCATATATCAGCCATTTGGGATCAAAGCTTCTTCTCACCTAGAGGTGGAGTGGACATCACCATCCCAGAATCCTCATAACTGGGGGATGAATACGGACCAAAGTAGACTTACTGGTATTATACTACAGACTTATTGTGATTCTTTCAATGGAAGAAATTATATCATTGATGAGGAGGCTATGCATCCTGTAGGTTCTGAGAACAGGGAGAGGGAAAAATAGGTAATAATACAGGGACATTTTTGGGACTAGGGAATCATCTTGAATGACACTGCAATGACAGATACAGGCCATTAAATATCTTGCTGTACCCTACAGAATTGTGTGGGAGAAAGTGTAAACTACAATGAAAACTATAATCCATGCATAGTGGCAATGCTCCAAAATGTGTTCATCAATTGCAATGAATTTACCACACTAATGAAGGATTTTGTTAATATGGTAAAATGTGGGAGATACACAGAGCAGGTCATATGAGTATTCCCCATATTTTTTATGTAAATTTATGTAATTTAAACATCTTTTTAAAAAAATAAAATAACAAAAAATAAATAAATAAATGACTAACATTATCTTGACCATCAATACCTTAACCAAGGTGATAAAAGCTGACATTGTTGATAATGGTACTTTTCATAAACTAAGAAGGACACAACACAATTCTTCAGTATTCTTGCCAAAAATGCATAATCTGAAATTATTTATGAGAAGTTTCAGAAAAATGCACACTTAAACTCATTCTACAAAATAATTGTAATATCTTTAAGAGTTGAAGTCATGTAAGATAAAGAAAGACTTAAAAGCTGTCCCAACAGTGGTTGAAACAAAAAGTTTAAGGTCATGTATATTACTGGAAGCAAAGCTAAAAAGTCTAACATGGGACTGTATAAGATAGTGAAACCTCATGTAAAACACGAATATGAGTGATATTGAATATATAAGATAGTTTTTACAAAATATAAATAGAAATACATTAAAGAGAAGGAAAAAGAAGAGCAGCTATGTATGGCAGGGAAAGCATGCAGAGATTGATAGGTGATGAGTTTGTTTGTTTGTTTATTATTATTATTATTATTGGAATAATGAAGGTGCTCTAAGAGTGATTGAAGTGATGAATGCACAAATATGTGGTTATACTGAATATCATTGACTGTACATTTTATATGTGTTTATGCTTTAATATGTATCACTAAGATTGATTTGTTTAAAAATAAAATTATCTTTCCTAAATAGGAGAAGAATAAAAAAGATATAACAACAAAATATAATGTGTGATACTGGATTGCCTTGTGGATCAAAAAGTTGGTGGGGGGACATTATTGGGACAATTTTTGATATTTTAATAATGTCTGAATATTAAGCAATATTAATATCCTGTTTTTTATCTTGGTCCTCTGATTATGAAACATGTTAAGCCTTAGCAAATATGGGTGAAGGACACAGAGGAATTCTGTCAGGTACATTTGCAAAAATATCTCTAAAATAAAAAGTTTAAAAATAAAAAAAGCTAAAATAAAAGTGAAAAAAAAATAAATGCAATTGCCATTCTGGATCATATGCATAAGGAAAATCCAGAGAAACAATCCATATCATGCTGGGGAAGGGAACAATACATAAATGAAAACACTGCTCTGAATAAAGAACACAATAGGAAATTATCAGTAAAAATAAATCCCATTAAGTTAAATAAATTTTCAGTATTGCTTAAATATGGCATTTTCCATTTTTGAAAAAGTAATATGAAGACATTATATTTTCAAATCTGGATAAAATGCATATTTAGTGTCATCAATATAACAAATTTTGAAAACATTAAAAATAGTACAGCAATAACTATGATTCCTAAGAAAAAGTATAATAATTACTAAGTATGCATTTGGTTCCATGATTTTTTAATGGTTTCTAAATACTTGTGACCATACTGTGATTGTATCATCCAAATATCTGTTGATGTTTTAATATTTTTCAGATACTTACCAGTTTGTACCTAGCATATACTAAACTCAATATATAGAACATCTGAGGATCACATCAGAATTCATCTTCATGGGATATTCTTAGATCAGAACATAAGCATAATTTGCTTTGTTATTTTCTTACTTATAATGTTCTCCTTTTCTTGGGAAACTTCCTGATCCTGTCTCCATTCAATGAAGCTTTCTTTCAACCAAAGTACATTCAACCAATGTACTTTTCCTCAGCCATTTTTCATCTATGGATATCTGCTATCCCCTGTATGACTCTCAAACTCATTAATGATCTGCTAATGGAGAAAAAAAAATCTCTTTTGGTAATATCATGTTTAGATTATTTCCATGCACTTTTTAGGAATGACTGAAATCTTCATCATTATAGACATGGCCTTTTGACTGTTGTGTTGCCGTCTGCAAACAATCTGCTATGGGATTACCATGAACAGGACAAGATGCAGTCTCCTAATGATAGCTAATTGGGCTAGCAGTGCTGTCCATTATTCCATCCAGTTTTCTGTCATAATTTAGCTATTCTTCTGTGACCTCACTGAAATAATTCACTACTAGTATGCAATTTTCCTTTTTGTGAATGTTTCCTGTAGTGATACCTACATCACTGGTGTCCTTGTGGTTGTCAACTCAGAAATGGTTGAATTAAGAGCCTTTGTCAAGGGACGGATGTGGCTCAAATGGTTGGGTGTCCATCTCCCATGCGGAGGGACAGGGGTTTGATCCCTGGGACCTCCCATTAAAACAAAACAAAACAAAAAACCTTTGTCATCTTCCTTAAGTTTTATGTCATTATAGTATTCACCTGAAGAAATCACTCAGCTGAGGAAAGATGAAAAGCCCTCTTTAAATGTGTGGCTCAAATAACTGTGTTGACATTATTTGGGGGGGGCGGGCATTAATATTTGCCTGTTTTAAACCTCCTACAGCTTTCCCTGATGAAAAAGTATTTGCACTATTTTATACCATCATTATTCCTATATTTAATCTTTATCTATATATTGAGAATTCAGATATGAGAAAGGCCATGAAAAAGATTTGGTATAAAAAGATATTCTTAGAAGAAAAAAATAATTGATTTATACTTTTCAATATGTTAAACAATTTTATGTAGGAGTAAAGTAGACTTGGAAAAATACAGTTCTATCAGTTGCCAGATCATTAAAATCAACTACCTAATTTCACAAATGTCATAAAGGATGAGGTAGAGAATTATAAGTCAAGTGACAATTTCTCATGTGGGAGAGAATTGAAAAGGAGCACATCTATCTGAAACATGAAAAGTGACTGTTAGCATGTAATCTCTTGTCTCCTGAGTTTGCATGTGCTCAAACAAAGAATATCCAGCTCTGGCCCTTGCTTATTACCACTCCCACAAGGCCACAGAACATTCCTTCTCCAACTGTCAGACACTTCTTGGAACATTACACCACACTCTGAGATAGCTAACTTGGAACTTGCCCACCCTATATCTTCATGCCACTAACACCTGCCCTTTATGTAAACCCACCCAGTCTCCCTAGCTCAAAAGGAGCATTCCCAACCTGGGTGGGTGAGCTGAATTTTTTTTCAGACTCTTAACCATACTGGTAACCTAATAAACTCCTACCTGAATCTTGTTCTGTCACCAAGATTTTTAACCTGCATTCTAACAGTGACTGTGTCTTATAGACTTATATGTGAGGTTGAACATGAATTTTAATAATCATTTGTAAGTAAATATTATATTTGGATGCCAGTTAACATTTTGACATTTTGTAAAAAATGGAGAATAAAAGTGGTTTTCAGAAAATTAAAAACATATAATATTTGACTTTATTTGTTTATCATATATTTGACTAAATATGATTGATGACATTTTAGGTAAATTAAGTAAAGAAGTATTCCACAGAATAGACCAGAATTTGGTTTAAATTGCAAAGGAAAAGTGGTCCTGTCACTGCCTTCAAGGGTTATAGGTAGAGACAAAGATTTGAAGGGCTTGGTGGCTTTTTCTATTTCTGTTATAGTGTTTATTACATTATATATATTCATAATGTGGAGGGACAGGATGAGAAAATTAATAGTTGCATATCCATTTCTAATAGACCACCATTTGATGAATATATATACAACTCTGTGTTAGAGAAGAAATTCTATATCTCAGTATATGTTGATATATAAATAGGAGAAATGAGTTAATTCACTATCCTAACAGACAGGGAGTAGTCCAAGGGAAGTTATGGTTTTAAAAATGTTGTCTTTTATCATCATTTTTGTGTATATCTACTTCATATTTTATAAAAGAAAAGTAACAAAAACAGTTATATGTTGTAATAAAATATATAACACCATAGCACATAAATTTGTAGATTTTGGGAAGAGTAGTTTCCTGGAAAAGAATTCTTAGGGGAGCCAGAAAGAAACTTAAAAATATATTTTTATCATCAATCGATACAAA
Organism: Cabassous unicinctus; assembly: GCA_029593785.1. Classification (NCBI taxonomy): domain Eukaryota; kingdom Metazoa; phylum Chordata; class Mammalia; order Cingulata; family Chlamyphoridae; genus Cabassous; species Cabassous unicinctus. Next base: position 11,269 of record JAQZBX010007951.1, on the reverse strand, counting down.
TAAACAGAATCTATATGAGAATGACTAGAATTATAAGTTATGGACAATGGTGTAACATTAACAAAGGAAATATACCAAAAATAACTAAAGATTATCTGAAAACAAAATCCTCCAGAAGTTTACTAACAATTTTAATGGCTATATAAAATGAAAGAGAAAGAAAGGGAAAGGATATAATCTGACAAACAAACCATAGCAGAATTATATTATCATTTGTATAAATTATTAATAAATGAATTTTGTGCTTCATTAGACCATTTCTCTATCATATCAAGTGTTAGAAACAAGGTAGCAATGGACACGTGTTTTGAGAGAAAAATTTGAGATAAATATTTTTCATAATCCAATTGAACTGTACGTATGTAAGAAAGAAAAGACACCTTCACATTGGCTTGGTTTGTTAATATATCATACCCATATGTTCTTTCTGAGAAAATTTATTTTTAAATTTTTTAAAAAGATTCATAACACTGTAAGTAATGAATAAAAAAATATTACAAGGAAGAAAATTAATGTATTTTGTCAATAGTCTCAAAAACTACAGGAAAAACACTGGGAAAGTACAGGTACATTGAACCAAGATTCTAAAGGACTTGATTTTAACTTATTCTCTTCCAACTTTGGCCAAGTGAACAAACTTCCATGTGCCATATTTTGCACTCATAATATCAAAATGAGAAGAAAATTTCTCAACATCACGTAGATATGAGATGGTAAATAGTGTTTGAGTCTGAAACATAATTGATTAGTGGATAAGGTACATGGGTATTTATTATCTACAGCATTAAAAATTTATAGCTATTTTAAATTGGGTTGATGGTCAATTTGTTTTTAAGTTGTGTGATATCTTTATATAATATGGAGATCTATCCCTTACCAGATATATGGTTTCCAGAGATATTTTTCCCATTGAGTAGGCTTTCTTTTTACTTTCTTGCCAAAATCTTTTGAAGAACAAAAGTACTTAATTTTGAGGGGGTACATTTTACCTACATTTTTCTTTGTTGATCATGTTTTGGGTGTAAGGTATGATAAACCACCACCAACCACAAGATCTTGAAGATGTTCCCCTACATTTTCTTCTAGGAGCTTTATGGTTGTAGCTTTCATATATAGGTCATTGATCCATTTTGAATGATTTTTTGTATAAGGAGTGAGATAAGGATCCTCTTTCTTTTAGATATGGATATCCAGTTTTACAAGCACTATTTGTTGAATAGGTTGTCCTGAATCAGCTGAGAGTGTTTGATAGCATCATAAAAAATAACTTGACCATAGATTTGAGGCTGTATTTCCAAACTCTCAATTTGATTCCATTGGTCAATCTATCATTATGCTAGTGCCAAGCTTTTTTTTTTTTTTTAACCACTGTAGCTAGATAATATTCTTTAAAGTGTAGAAGCGAGAGTCCAACTTTGTTGCTCTTTCATAGGATATTTTTGGCCATTCAGGGACACTTACCTTCCAGATAACTTCGAAAATTGATTTTTTTGAATTCTACAAAGGAGTTATCAGAAATTTATTGGGATTGCCTTAAGTCTGTACATTAATTTGGATAGAACAGACAGCTTAATGTTATATGGTTTTCCAATCCATGAACTCCGAATCATTGGCTTTTTTAAAACAATGTTTTATAGCTTTCTCAATACAGATCCTTTATGTCCTTGATTAAATTTATTCCAAAATATTTTATTCTTTTAGTCACTATTGTACTAGTGACAGAGTATAAGCTCCCTTCTTCTGTTTTAACTACATAAACAGGGCAATATTCAAGTTTTAGAAAAAATTAAACTAAAAATCAAATAAGAGCTGTGGAATAAAACCATTAGGCAAGAAAGAGAAATTAACCAACAGAGAAAAATCACCACATAAACAGATGCCTAGGTAGCAATAAAAGAAAACAACCATGCTAAGAAACAGAAAGATATGACCCAGTCAAACAAACAAACCAAGAAACTAGATGAAACCCAGGATTTTAGACAACTAATAAATTATGTTCACACAAACCTCTTTAAAAAATTTAAGATGATAAAGGAAAATATGACTAAAGAGTTAAAGGATATTAAGATGACACTGTGTGCGAATAGCAAACAATTTGAAAGCCTGCAAAAAAAAAACAAACAGAACTTATGGGAATGAAAAACACAACTGATGGGATTAAAATACATTAGAGGCATATAATAGCAGCCTAATAAGCAAATGTGAAGACAGAACATTTGAACTTGAAAAAATAGGAAAACAGGGAAAAGAATGCAAAAAAATCGAACAGGGTCTCAAAGAATTGAATGGTATTACAAAACACACATACATTTTACAGGTGTCTGAGAAGGAGAAAAAAAATTGAAAAGGAGTAGAAGGAATATTTAAGAATATACTAATTGAAAACTTTCCAACCCTTAAGAAAGTCATAAATATCAATATATGAGAATACCAATGCATCCCCAAAAGAATAATTCCTAATAGACCCACTCCCAAGACATTTACTATTCCTCTTGTCAAATGCCAAAGAAAAAGAAAGGATTTTGAAAGCAACAACAGAAAAGCAAAGTATTACTTACAAGGGAAACTCAATAAGGCTAAGTGCCAATCTCTCATTAGAAAACCATGGAGGTGAGATATATATTTTACGTTCTGAAAGAGACAAACTGCCAGCCAAGAATGATTTGTCCAGGAAAGCTAATCTTCAGAAATGAAGGCAAGTTCTAAGTCCTTACAGACAAAAACTGAGAGAATATGTTTCCAAGAAACCAAATCTACATGAAATGTTAAAGTCTTTGTGACAGCCTGAAAGGAAAAGAAAAGGGATAGAGCCCTAGAGAAGACTATAAAAATGAAGAATGTAAGTAATAGAAATTGAAAGGGTTATAAGAAAGACCATTGTAATATATGACAACAGAAAGCCAAGGGATAAAAATGGACGATGTAACTAACACCTTTATAGTGGTGACACTTAACCAATTTTAAGTAGTACTTGGATGAAGTTACATCAGTTAAGTTGTGGTCCATCTCATTCAGGATCTTGAATTAGGATTAATCTTATTACTGGAGTAAATTATAAGCAGAATGAATTATAGACATTTAGAAAGCCACAGAGGGAGCAGCCAGAAACTGAACTCAACAGAACCCAGAAGTGAAAAGAGAGACCAGAAAAGGCTGCCATGAGCATTGCCATGTGACAGAGGTACTCATGGGTAAGAATCGCCAGTATAAGCCATAGAATGCCAATATTCATGAAGAAAGCATTGCCTTGAAGAAGCCTTGATTTGGACTTCTATTATCCTCAAAACTATGAGCAAAATAAATTCCTCTTGTCTAAGCATGGTATTTGCTTTAGCAATGTGCAAATTAAAACAACATCCGACACCATTGTTTTACCCTTATATTTTACCATGATGTTTCCCCTGAGTCTGCAGGGTTCTGGTATTGGCAGGCTAGCAAAACTTTGGTTTCCTTGGTTTGTTGATACAAATTTCCCTATGTCCCATTTCATTTGTTCTTTCTTTCTTTATTTGCTTATAAGGACATCAACGATATTTGATGCAGGCACACCTTCATTCAGGTTGGCCACACCTTAACTCATTTTTAAGGTCCTAATTACAAATGACTTCACATTCATAGGACTGGAGATTTGTAGTTGAGCATGTATATTTAGGGGATATGATAACATACCCTAGAGGAAGATATTTTCAAACAATATTTCATAATATTCATACAATTTTACACAAAACCCAGAAATATGTGGTTAATTCTTCCTGATCGTTACTTCAATTTTCCCTCCTTCTCTTCTCTTGATAGATCTTGGTTTCTGACTTTTATAAATTTATCCAAAAAAATATTTTTTGACTCTATTGATATTCTCTATTTAGGACTTTAAGTTAAGTAATTAATCTTTCCTTGTTTTATTATATCTTTATTGCCAACAAGTTCAGATTTAATTTGTTCTTCTTATTATGCTCGCATTCACAGGACCAGGGATTAGCACTTGAACACATATTTTCTTTTGGGGGGTGGGCAAATTCAACACACAACAGTCATTTATTACACCTAAAAATATCAAATAAGGATAAAAGTGATATAATGTGGTACAAGACATGAAAATTGAAAACTACAGAATTATTCTCTTAGATTACAAAGACATTTGCAAAAAGAAAGTAATATTGTTTTCATGGATTGGGTGACTCAAACTTAAGATTTCAACTCTTCCTATATTATTCTCTGGGTCAAAGCAATTCCAAACAAAATCCAAATATGTTATTTTTAAATAAATTTACAAATTTATTATATTTACATGTAAATGCATTGGATCTAGATTATGCCCCAGATTTTAAAAAATAATTGGAGAGCATAGACTATCTGATATCATGGCAATGTATCTCAGTGATTAAAACAATGTGGTGTTTTCAAAAAGACAAACAGGCAATCAATGGAACTAACAAGAATGTATAGTTGGAGGTGTGGGCGGTGGGGAACATGGGAATCCCTCTAATTTCTGAGTAATATTTAGGTAATCTAAGCACCTTTAAAAATATTTATATATATAACAAATAACATTTATGTAAACAAATGCACATATATGCATATGTATTTATATATCATTTTACAAATATTGTTATTTATTATGAAAATTTTGATTTTTACCCACAATAAAAAAAAAATTTAAAAAAAAAAGAATGTATAGTAGTAGACCTTCACATATATGCTAACTAAATCTCAGCAAACACTTGCAGGCAATTCACTGGAGAATTGATTGTCTTTTCAACAAATTGTGCTGCAATAATTGGACCCCCATATTTAGTTTGTTAAAGTATTGAAAGCAGAACCCATAAAATGGGTTAGCTTTAACAATGAGAAATTATTAACTTATATGCTTACAGGTTTGAGGCTGTGAGAAGGCACAAACCAAGGTATTATCAAAGTTTTCTTCCCAAAATCTGGTTGCTGGCACTCCTTGGGTCTTCTGCCACATGGCAAGACACATGTTTGCATTTGCTGCTCTTTACTTTCTCTTTCAGGTTTAGTTGCATTAATATACCTGCTTCTGTAGCTCTCTCTCTCTCTCTGAATCTCTCTCTATTCATCCTGCTTACAAAAGACTCCAGTTAGAGGATTAAAACCCACATCATGCCATGTCTTAAATGAAGGAGCCTCATGAAAACCAACTTACAATAGTTTTCATTCATAGGAATGGATTAGCTTTGAGAACCTGACTTTCTGGGGTACATACAGTTACAAATCACCACACTCCACCCCGTGAACCCCAAAAAGACAATGTTTTTTCATATACAGGACACATTCATTCCCTAAAAATATCCCAAATGTCTTAAGTCATTTCAGTGAGAATACTACAGTCAAAGTCTCATAGGTTTTAGTATGAGATTGGGATTGGGCTGATAGATTATACAGAGCATAGAAAAGGTGAGGGAATTGCATAAATATATAAAGTGAATTGGTGGCAAAGATGAGTAAGCACCATTTTTCTTTACAGACATGGAAAAGTGCTGGAATCCATTTGGCATGTCTAAATATGTAAAATTTCAGTGAAAAACAAAGAAGCTGGCATTAAGTACAGATTCATTACTTAGATTTACTGCTTTATATCTTAAATATTTGGTGTAATTAAGTGAACCCTTCTTGCCTCTATTTCCCTTATGTAAAATATGTATAAGAATAATACTTTCTTACTCATTGGGTTGTATTGAGAGTTATATGAATGTAAAATATTTGTAAAAGGGCAGGAGTAATATATTCATGCATTAAATATGACTCAATATGATAATAATGCCCTAATCTACAAAGCTTTGAAAAGATATATCCTGTAGTAAAACTATTATGACTTGTTCCATATTTCCATCTATAAATATCTCCCATGTTTAAAAAATGCTATTTAATCTTTATATTTAATTTCTGTATTATTTCAAATGAATTAAGTTTCTTTTCTGTACTCTGAACTCATCTCATCTTCATGGAAAATAAGAATAAATTCACTGAATTTGTCTTCTTGGGTCTATGAGAGAATAAGCAAATAGATTTTCTGTTCTGTTCCATGTTCCTGCTCTGTTACTTGGCAGTCTTATTTGGGAATGTCATCATCCTTCATCTTACTCACAATTATTCCAGCCATCTAATTGAATAACTAATATACTATTTTTTCTGCAATTTCTCTTCCCTGGACCTCTCCTTCATCTCCGTTGTGTTTCCCTGGCTAATTGGAGACTTAGCTTCAGAGAGAAAAATAATTTCTACGATAACTGTATAAATCAGCTTTCCACCTTTCACTTCTGGCAGGTGTGGAAATATTCATCTTGTTGTCCATGGCTTTTGACCACTGTTACCATTGTCAAGCTGATATTCTACATGGTCAAAATGAACCGGCAGAGATGTAACATGCTGATCATCATGGTTTGGTGTGTGGGTTTTTGGTCCTCAATTTACCTGTCTGTAGCCTGTTGCAGAACAATCACTACATGTGGGATGTGAAACCTCTTTTGAAACTAGTCTGCAGAGATATTCATGTTGTTAGTATTTTAGTTATCTCCAATTCAAAGATGTCAAGGGTTTTCATATTCCGTATCCAGATGGCTTATTACATATTCATCTGTATAATCTTAGGACACACTCCTCTTCAGCATAATGAAAAACTCTGTCAAACTGTAGCTTTCACATAATGCTTGTAGATTTGTTTGTTATGCTCTGTATCTGTACCTATGTTCTACCTGCTGAGAATGAGAACAAGGACAAGGAAATCTCTAGGTTTTACACTGAGATTGTCCCCATGTTAAATTCTCTCATCTATTCCCTGAGAATTGTGGAGATGAAAATTGCTGTGTGGAAGAAATAGTCTTGTATGACACTTGTATGACACTTTTATAATTAAAGTATATAAGATGGTATTCATTACACTTCCAGTCTTGTGTCCTCAGTGTAGTTATCATTGTAGGCAAGGAGAAATCATTTAAGCTTTCTTTGGGATTGCACTAAATGCTCTCTGAACTTACAGGAGCCAAATAATCAAATAAGTATTAGTCATATAGCAATCTCACTTTATTATGTCCTACTAGTTCTAGATATCACTATTTGGATTAGAAAACACCAGAAATATCTTCCTAAAGCATACACTTAATAGTATCTCTCCCTTGTCCAAAAATTTATATGACAACTATCTTTCTAGGAATAAAATCCAACATTTTAACAGGTTAATCAGAAATCTTCCCAAATAGACCTAAGTCTAACTAGCTGCTCTTAGAATTCACTGCATTGAAATAAATTGTCTATTAAACAATGAAAATAGGTTTTGCAATTCAGAATACAGTCAAACCCTGATTGTCAATTTTATCTCTTGATCTCGGCAATTTTTAAAATTTTGATTGAGCTCTGTTTCTAAAAATCTATGAAAATTATGTAATATTATGTTTTATAAAGAAATGTGTAAGATTCCATGTGCTAGGATATGATATTTTAGCATGATATGTGGCATAATGGAAACCAAAATCTCTCACAGTTCCAGATTATCCCATTTGTTAAGATACATCTTTCCCAAAATTTTTAGGTCTAGGTCATGTATATAATTCAAACTCCTTCACGTAATTTTATGTACAGGAAGACTTTGAAGACCTAGGAACAGGAAATAGTTATTATATTTTCTCTCCTCAATTCTTATACTGTGAATTATATTTAATTTTCTATTCCTCAAGAGTACTGGGAAGAAAATCTTCTGCTTATTCCAAAGGAAATTAGCTCTGATGAGTTAGTTATTAATAGTTCTGTTTGCTTTAGTTTAATATAGTATTGTTTCCACAAGTATTTGGATTTTTTCTCAACAAAAACTATTCAAGGATGTGTGCAATTGTATATTTGTATGTGTTCATGGTATGGGAGTGTTTGAATTTCTTGAAGAGCGGTCTGGGGTAAAAATCCCATCAGGGAGATTGTTATACTACATGACCATGAAGTCTTTTATTATCATGTCTTTTAGTGGGGCAAAAAATTTATTGGCAGAGAATATGAGGAAAACTTGTATTAAGGTCATACTCCAAATCAATAGATCTAATATTAAAGATCTATTTGTTACCTGTTCTTTCTACTGATCATTTTATAGCCCTAGACCAATTATTGATGACTGCGAGAACATCTGTGAAATGAATCTATAGAATAATTTGATCAATTATTAAATATGAGAGTATAAGCACAGGTTAATGAAAAAATATTTTGGGTAGGAAATATGTAATTTTAAAAATTTGCTCATTGGTATATGCTTTATTAGATTTAAAATTTTTGTCAACCATACTAAATTTTATTAAATAAATACCTTAATCCAGTATATAAACACTCATATTCCTGAGGTATATAATTGAATCCCAAGGTAGTGAGCAATCACCAGACTTGAAGGAGATTAGAAGTTTTTGGTGCAGCCTATTGGAAAGATTAGAGTCCAAATTAAGTTGTGTTTGACACAGCTTAAAACAAATTCCTGCCTTGGCTACATCATACACTTTTTAACCATCACTGTTTTCTTCATACCTATATCTCCCTTCATATTTATATTTGCTTCTGTTGAGATGTAATACATAGATATTTTTACACTTCTAATATTCTTTCAAAGATCTGTATTCTAGATATTTCAAAGTCATTTTAATTTCATTATATGTTCTCATTATATGAGTAGCAGAGTTACTACTAAACTAAACAAAATCTCAAACTTACAGGGTGCCTGCTGTTAAAGTGTGGGAATTGATTGGAAAGGAGTGGAACCCTGGGGATATCAGTGGGGACAGTGAAACCCTAAATTATGTTGAGACTGCCAGACAAATCTGTTCTCACAGCTTTCCCAAAAGAGACCTACAGCCTTTGACCAGGGTAACTGTGCATTGTGGAAAGGGAAATGATCAGATATTTGGGGGATTATTAGACACTGGCTCAGAAGTGACATTAATTCCACAAGACCAAAAAGTCACAGTGGTCCGTCAGTCAGTGTAGAGGTTCATGGAGTTCAAGAATTGATAGAGTTTTGGCTCAGGTCTGTCTTTCAGTGGTTGCAGAGGGTCCCAAGACCCATTCTATGGTTATTTCCCCAGTTCCAGAATATATGATTGGAATAGATGTACTCAGGAGCTGACAGAATTCTCACATTGGATCCCTGACTTGGGGAGTGATAGGAAAGGCTAAGTGGAAGCCACTAAACCTGACCTTACCTAGTAAATCAAATCCAATACCAGATTCCCTGAAGGACTGTAGAGATCAGTGTCACCATCAAGGATTTGAAGGTTACAGGGGTGGTGGTTCTCAACCATATCCCCAATCAACTCTTCTCTTTGGCATATGCAGAAAACAGATGTATCTTGGGGAATGACAGTAGATTATCATAAATTTAACCAGGTAGTAACACCAAATGCTTATAATTCTTTTAATGTACTTTTGGATTCTGTATGCAAATATTTTGTTAAGGATTTTTACATTTATATTCTTTAGGAATATTGGTCTGTAATTTTTTTTTTCATATTTTCTTTATCTGGTTTTGGCTTTAGGGTGATGTCGGCTTCATAGAATGAGTTTTGTAGCATTTTTTACTTTTCAATTCAAATCTGCTTTTATGTGCCTCTAAAGTATGTTTATTCTCAACTGTTGTGTCTTTCATTCCCATAAGGTCTGTTACTTTTCTTTGCAGGTTTTCAAATTGTTCTTTATGCTCACCCAGTGTCTTCTTACTATACTTTATCTCCTTCATCATATTTTCTTTCAGTTCTCTATACTAATTTAGGAGAGTTGTGTGATTATCATTGATTAATTTTCTTAAATCTTGTATCTTCAGGATACTTGGTTTGTTCCATTGGCTGAGCCATCTCTAGCTGTTCCCTAATATGGTTTATAAGATTTGCTGATGTTTAGGCATCTGAATATGTTGGTAAATATACTCTGATAACCAATTTTTTTCTTTTGCCTATTGTTTTTCTTTTTTTCAGGAGCTCTTCAGCTGGAGCTTCCTATTTATGAGGTGGGAGAGAGAGACAGAGATTAGTAATTTTCTATCTGAAGGAAAATATGAGCTTCACGGTAGCTTTGTTGTTGAGGAACTAAGATGTTCACTTTTTTCTCAAAGGAAGGAAGAAGCTTGGAAGACCCTGTGGTCTTTGTACAATGTCTGAATTTCCTCCCAGACTGCCATTGGCACCAATCTTTCTGTTAAATAAAACTTCAAGATTTCTTTTAGCTCTTTATTCCCATCACATTTTATAGCTATTGTGCTGCTTACTTTACTTTTATTTATCATTACCTTCTTAACACTGAAAATTCTATGAAAAATTTATCTGAGATGACCTATGAGAAATAACGTCACAGACCCACAATCACAAATAAATTTCACTTAAACATACTTATTTTCTTCCAATGCTGAGCCTTTTCACTAGGTAAAGATTTAAACATATTTATTTTCTTCTAATTCTGAGCCTTTTTACTTGGTCAAGACTTTCTTGATGGCTCTTTCTTTTATTGGAATATCTATGATTCATAGATATTCCTTAGTCCTTCATGTAAATATGTTTCTCTTAGGCTTTTCCTCGAATTCAACCAAATTATCAAGTTAAAATTGAATTCATCTGGGCACTTCCGGGAAGATGGCTGACTAGTAACACACAGGAATCTCTTCTCCAGAAAAATAGCTAGATAACAGGCAGAAACAGACCCAAAATGGATCTTCTAGGGTTTAGGACAGCAGGTGAAGACTGCACACCACCCAGAGGAGAGAGGGACAAAAGAGAGAAATCACGACGACAGAACCAGAACCGTGAGTTTTAATCAGCAGCGGCTGCTGCCGGCACCCTCCCCCACACTCTTTAGAATTCTCGGGCCTCTGGGCCTGTGACTACAGACAAAGGGGGCTCCAGGGATCTACCACTCCCAGAAAGGGGAGAGAGAGGGACACAGCCTTAGGCTGACTCAGATTCTGACCTGCAAATTTGGGCTGCGGAGCCCCACAGACCCTTCCACATGGCAGTTTGCCCTGGGAGCCAAGGAAGGACTGGAGAAATCTGACCCTCACAACCTCCCTCTCTTCTAGCCTGGACTAATTGTTGAGAACTCCACAGGAGAGGGGAGAGAGAGCCTGGGGCTGAGCATGCTTTTGACTCCCAGGTTTGGTCTGCACTGTCCCGAGAGCCAGTCCAGGCTGGGTGGGGCTGCACCATTGTTTGCCTTGGAGCCTGCAAGGTGCTAAAGATATACAAACCTCCCAATCTCCTCCACTACTAACAGGGACTGATTGTTGAGGATTCAGAGG
>JAQZBX010007950.1:0-49244 GCA_029593785.1 Cabassous unicinctus | reverse complement strand
AGAAAACTGCATATTATGTCCATTATTAAAATCATACATCTCATTTCCTTATTGATTGCAATATTGCCACTCAAATATTTCCATGATTTTTCTATTACTTTGCATTATGTGATCTTCTAGAAGTTCAAAAATTTTGATTCTTTGGAGTGATAAGTTTATTTGTTTTTTTTTTTTTTGTTTTGCTCTTTATTTGTTATTTAGTTTGGAAAAGTTCTAGAAATCACTTTTATATAAATGCTACAAATGATTCAGTTGACAGAAGAGATTAATTACATTAACAATAAATCTGCTTTCACCAGCAGTTACACTCTCCCCTTGTTTTTGTTCATTCCTCAGTCTTGCAGGATTTGGGATGATGCCCAATCTGACTACTTCAGGCTGAGTAGAGCTGTAGATATTAAGTTGCAGATGAATGGAGGTGTTTTGCTTGCAGTTGAAGGTACTTCTTGCATCCTGAATGGGGCTAGTCAATTGTCATCATTTTCCTTTTGTTAGTTGCCTAATAGGTCTCATTTCAAACTTCATTTTTAAAGTTTTAGATTTGGAAAAAGAAACATTGTCTAAAAGGGGGGAAATTAAATAAAAAAGAGTTTTTACTGCTAAGATTCAGTTTGTTGAGAGATCACTCCAGAGGTTTTGCTTATACACATGTCAGGTGGCTCTCAATAACTGCCACAGTAAAAGTCTCAAACAGGGGTGCTACTGAGGGCTTTAGAGACATCTGGACACTATAAGGAAAGCACACAACCCCATGAAATCAGCACCCCATGAGGGGGCCTTAACTTGGAATACATGATAACCTATTTTCCCAATGTAAAAAATACTCATTGATAATTTCCCTACACATGATTCTTCTATTCCTTTTATTAGAAACTATACTTAGCACTATGCCCATTAAATATATATCCCAGAGACTTAACTCTTCAGCTTACTCATATGCAAGGTGAGCCCTGGATCTCAGCAGATTTGAAGTCAACACCTACCCTCCAATTCATCAGACTTATCCAGGACAAGTGACAAAAGGATGATCATAAACAACCCAAAACCCAAAAAGCAAAGAGTATCTACAACTACAAGCAAGAGAGTTCTTCCTATCTACCCCATGGGATCTAAGTCCCCTCTCAATCTGAAGCAGTGTGGGTATCACCATCCCCAAATCCTAAAGATTGAGGAATAAAAATATAAGGGGGGAATACAAACATTTACAAAGTGAACTTATTTTTATTGTAGCATTAGAAGAACTTGCAACATTGATACAAAAATAGTGCTTACCAGAGTTTCTGAGGGGAGGGACAGGGAAGAATAGGGGAACATTGGGCACTTTAGGGCCTTGGAACTGTTCTGCATGATAGTGCAATGATGGATACAGGCCATTATACCTTTTGTCCAAACCTATAAAATTCCACAGTACAAAGCATAAACCATAATGTAAACTATAGACGATGGTTAGTAGCAATGCTTCAATATTAGTTCATCAATTATAACAAATGTGCTATGCTCATATAAGATGTTATTAATAGAGGAAATATGAGAAGGGGATGGGCTGGGATATATGGAAATCCCTTATATTTTCAATGTAACTTTTTCTGTAATCTAAAATTTCTTTAAAAATAAGTTTTATATTTTAAAGCTTAATCACATTTCTTACTCTCACACACAGAACTCACACAAAGTCAATGATTTTTCTGTTAGATCCACTTGAAATCACTTGTGTTTATAGTGTGAGGCAGTGCTCCAAAATTATGCTCCTCTATGTGTATGCCTCTTTAGTCCATCCTCACATAACAAATATATTTTAAAATATATGTCATTTCAACAAAATATATGTTAATCTTGTCACACAGTATGAATGCAAAATGATATTTCTTTGTAAGTTCTATATCATTTTATTTTCTCATTTATGCTAATAGCACTCATTTTACCTATGAAGTTATTAATGGATATAACTGATGAGACAAATCACCTTCACTTTTATAATTTGCATTACAATATTGGTTACATTAATATATTGATTCTTCATAAAAATAATAAGAGCAGATATCCAATATTACAGGGTTTATTTTCTAGATGGAACTGTGATGCAAGCCTTTAAAAATACAGACTGTAGAAATTACTCACTTGTCCACTTTACAGAATTCTGTATGGTATTCCAAAAATATTGACCTGGAGTTAGTCTAGGATTCCCAGGATATATGTATTAGTCATGTTCCTCTAGGGAAACAGAATCAACAGGAGATAGCTGTAAATAGTATAAGATTTTATAAGAGTCTCTCATGTGATGATGGGGATGCACAAGCCCATGTTCCAGAGGCAGGCTGTCAACCAGGGCCTCTGAGATGAAAGTCCAAAGAATTTCCTTGAAGAGTTTCTGGGAGACATTGGCTATCCAAAGATGAGGTGGGAAATTCTCTCTGAATGCTCAAATCACTTCCCCTTTAAGGCATTCAACTGATTGGATAAAGCACCACTCATTGCTGACAGCAATCTCCCTGGGAGATGTAAATGTAATCAAACATCTATGCAATAAACTTACTGATGGTTAAAGCCCATGAATGTCCTTTTATTACAATTAGTTCAGTGCTTTCTTGACCAAACAACTGGGCACAATTACCTGGCTGATTTGACACATTAGCATAATCATCACCCTGTATACACAGTGGCAATGTGCCAAAGGTGTTCTGAGAGTTTGCAACAGCATTGGAGTTTAGTGTCTGTTTTCAGAGCACTAGGGGTCCTCTTTAATATGTATGCAGCAGTATGATGAGCAGAAAGGAGACTTTCTCCTGTGATCCACAATGAGGTGAATGGGGTGAGGGAGCCATTTCTGAAAAGCTTTAAGAAAGGGGGCAGAGAGCAGGTAGTTTGCAGGTGGGTGAATGTATTCTCTGGAGCAGAGTTACCCACCCAAACTGAGCTAGTTGAGTGAGAATATGTAGAAGAAACTGATCCATGAGACATGGAGGGGATAAAGTAAAGGCACATGTTTCATTGCATGGAAAATGAGGACATTTAAAGGTTTGTGGATGATACTTCCTGTCCTGGCTGCCACATAATAAATGAATGGTTGAGAAACTGTGTGAGAAATAGAACCCCAAGAGCCAAAGATAAGTGGAGGATACATAGCATTAAAATTTTATTTCATCAGATCCATGAAAGACAGGTAAAAAGAAGAATGAAGCATACCAGCCTAATGTACACTAGTCTGTTGAGATTATCACTTTGCTAGGCATGATCGACAGAGTGTAGAAAAATAAAAAAAAAACTTTACACAGCACTGGAGTTTGAATGAAATTTCTTTATTCCCTAATCATCAAACACCTACTGAAAGATATTGACAGTACCAATCTAAAAAATGAAGGGTTGAAAACTGAATTGAAGTGCCATCAATATAGATCATTGTAAGGTGAGAGAAAGCAGGGAATTAAATGGAAGAAACCACAAGGGATCATCGGGGAGACTTTGATGGGCAGGAACAGGGAACCCCAGGGTCTCAGGCAACTCCTTCTCCTCTGCACCTGCCCCCAAGAAAACTGTGCACCCTCTGGTGGTTGCAAGTGCCCCCTGCAGCCCAACACCCTCTTTTACCTTTCAGGAGAAGTTTTTGCCTGGGGTCACCCTGACTTCCCCTCACTGTGTTGCACAGAGTAATACACAGCAGTGTCTTCTTTTTTTGTGTTGGTCAGTTTAAGAGAGGCTGTGCTTGTAGGATTGTCTCTGGAGATTGTGAATCTCCCTTGAACTGATGGAGAGTAGTACTGAGAACTTCCAGTTGGTTTACTTACCTGTGCCACCCACTTGAGCCCCTGCCCTGGAGACTGGTAAACCCAGTTCTTTGCATATTCAGTGTAGGTGAATCCAGAGGCTTTGCAGGAGAGGCTCAGAGAACTTCCAGGCCTTTTCATATCTCCCCCTGACTCCACCAGCTGAACTTCACACAGGACACCTGCAAACAGGAACCAGAGTCAGAACAGCCCCAGGCAGAGTAGTCATGGCTGAACCTGCTAGAGGAGAGAGGTTACCTTTGACAGAGATGAGGAGGGAAGCCCAGATCAGTGCAGTCCCCATGGTGGTGGACCCTGAGGAAGGACAGAGGCACAGGTGGGCTCTTCTTCAGCAGCTGTGGGGACAGGAATGAGCTCATTTTCATAAGCACAAGAGGGGCTGCATTTTCATGTGTCTCTCCTTGTGGGCTAATAGCAGCTGCTCAGCAGGGCTTCTTCCAACTTGAGGAGGATATCAGAGAAGGCAGGTAGAAAAGGATTCCTGGATGTAATGTGTGTGTGTGTTTGTGTGTGTGAGTGTGACATAAAGAGGATCAAATTAAAGAGATGGACATACCATATTTATATATCAAAAAACATTTCAAAATGTCACTTCTTTGACATTTTGTTGTCCATAAACTCAATGCAGTAATAAAAAATCCCTGAATACAGTTTGCATATTATCAGAGTGATTTTACAATATCTTTAGAAATACACATTGTCAAGATTAGATTAAGACCAAGGTATAATGAAAAGAACAACTGAAGTATATCCTTGATCATATTTCAGGACAAAATCCTTAGAACTGAGTGGCATTGGTACAATTATAAAAAATATTTAATATTTGCAGTTATAAATATATCAACCTGGATATTTTTGTGGAAAAGTTTTAATATTATTACTAAATTGAATCACTTTATTGTTAAAGGCCAAGTCACAGCCTCTCCTTCTCTCTGAGTCAATATGGGTATTTCATATCTTTCTAGGAATGTAACAGCTTCACCTAAGTTACATAATTTACTACAATTCTCTTGCTCATAGGATTCCTTTATAATCATTATTTTTAATTCTTTAAAGTCAGTCGTTATGTCTCTTCTATCCTACCTTTTTTCTAGAAATTTGTGTCTTCTCTCCATCTTTTTTTACCCTGGTCAATTTAAGGAAAGGTCATCAACTTTAATAACTGATCTTTTCACTAAAACAGTTTTGGTTTCATTGACTTATTTGTGTGGTCTAATTCATTGATTCCCACTCTAATTTTCAGTATCTCCTCTCTTTTCACTTCAGATTTATTTTCCTCTTATTTTCCAATTCCTAAAGAAAGAGTGATTATTATTTTTGAAGCTGTTATTTTTTTAATATGATTTTAATGCTATCCATTTCCCTCTGTAGGATATATTTTATCTTTATCCATGATTTTGGTCTGTTGCATTACATTTTCATTCATCTCAAAGTATTTTAATATTTTCCTTTTTATTTCTTCTTTGATAAATTGATTAATCAAAGAGTCCATTTTTATTAATTTTTTTTAATTTTTAAAAAAGATACTTAGATTACAAAAATGTTACACAAAAAATATAGGGATTCCCATACGCCCCACCTCCCACGCTTCCCACAACCTCCTGCATAAACATCCTTCATTAGTGTGACACATTTATTGCAATTTATAAACACATCCTGGGGTTTGCCAATAAGCATGGACCATAGTTCACATTGTAGACCACACTCTCTCTCCCACACCGGTCTGCATGTTATATGATGATATAAAATGGCCTGTATCTGTCATTGCAATATCACTCAACCAATTCCCAAGTACTGAAATAGCACCTGTTACAACTGCTTTTCGCTCTCTCTGCCTCCAGAGCCTCCAGTGGCCACTGGCTCCACATCTATGTTGTAATAACATCCATTTTTTGACTCACAATATGTCTATAGCAGAATAGAGTAAGTCCACTCTAGCCCATAGCTCTTCCCTCCATTCTGAGGAGTCTGGGATGGTGATGTCCACATCCCCTCCAATTGAGAAGGGGTTTATATCCCAGGGGGAAGAGGGATGGGATTATCTTGCCTGCAGTTGCAGACTCTCTCCATTCCCTGTGATGGCCATTGTCCATCATCATCTCCGCGTCCATTGTCCTGCGTGAGTTCAATGAGGTGTAGAGTAGGAGTTGCTGCTCCACTGAGATTCCGGGCCAGCTGACACATGGACAGCACAAAGAATCAAGTGTCTGGAGATACACCTACAAGCTCCAGCACCAAGTATGGGTTTGAATAGAAGGGACAGATGAGCCATGTGCAGGGAAGACAAAGCTGAGTCCAACACTATCACTCTGAGGAACACAATTCCAAAGTAGGGCTGACAGGCACGGCACCAAACTCTGGCGCTATCCACCCTGACATAAGACCTGGGTGTCTCCAGAGCCCTCAGGAGCCCCACTATTTGGGGTGATATCCATTTTGGAGTTCTATGAGATCCTACTGAGATGTGCATAAGCCTCACCTCTGGGATGACCTCTCAAATCATTCTGAAGCCCCTTAGCCATATGAACTCATTTATCTTTACATTTTCCCCATTTTTTCCAAGGTCTTTTTCCAGTCACATTGCCAGTTGGCACTTGGTAGCAATTCCGCTGTGCCAGAGATCCTCACCCGGGGGAGTCATGTCCCACACTGGGATGAAGGTAATGCATTCATATGCTCAGTTTGGCTCAGAGAGAGGCCTCATTTGAGCAACAAGAAGGCTCTCAGGAGGCAACCCTTAAGTACCCCATAACAGTAGGCTAAGTTTCAATTTCAAGAGCAAAGACTCATAAGGCTAGTCATCAATATCAAGGACCCATCAGTGGATCATCCTCCTTCACCAGTCACTGCCCCTGCACTTGGGGTACATTTGCTGCCCCTTGGGGAATGTGGCAGAGCTCTCCACGATGGGAATTCAGTATTCTGTCATTATTTGAGTGATTCTTCATCCACTGTGTCAATGCCCCATGAGCATTTGAACATTTTTATATACTTTATATTTATGCTCAGGTGAACTTCTTCCCATGCATTCCCCATTCCTGATACCCCACACCAATGTTCATCTCCCACCCCAGTTGTAACCCTTCTGTGATCCAAAGCTTCTTCAAAGATGAAGCCATTACAACAGCTGAATACAATTATTTAAAAAATGAAATAATAATGATAAGTTTAAATGTAAGAGATTAAATATATAAAAACTTTTAAAAACTAAAAATAAAATAAAATTAAAAGATTGGGATTTTGAAAAAATGAAAAATATTTAAAAAAATTTTTTTTGACATTTTGCCTTTCATCACTGCAATATCTGTTGTCCAGTCTGTACCGTGACACTTTGCCCCTCTCATTACCCTGTGTCTCACTATTTTTCATTTTGTTTCCAAAGAAGTTTTAGGTCAGAGCAAAGCCACACACAGAATACAGGAGACTCTCACATACCCAACATCCTCCCCCTTTCCTCCCCCACATATTAATATCTTTTTATATGTTGATGGTAGCATTGTTATAACTGATATACTAAATATTGTCAATGGCTTACACTAGCTTTACATTTTGCACCATACACTTTTATGAATTTTGATGATATTTACCATGTCCTTTGTCCATCACTGCAAGGTAATGAAGAACATTTCCACTGACCAATAAATACCCCCTGTTTAATCTATACTATTCCTCCTACCCCATCCCCCCCAGGGCCCACGATGACCCCCTGGGTTTACTTGTTGGATGACAAGATTCATAGTTACATGCAAGAAGGGATCTTGACACACTGGTTTGTCCTCCCCTAATAGGAATCACACTTGCTCTTGAGAGACTACTGCCCTTCTATTTCTGAACAAATCAGTCCTCCCAAAGGTGGCAGTTCAACTCCTTCCTGCTCATTATGTTGGTTTCCACCCACTGAAACAACACCTTATGACAGAATGAACACTCACACACTCCCTAGAAGCCTGCTCCAGGTGCACCCTGTCCCAGAATGCCCCCACAACCAACAACCTAAACCAGTGGTCTTTCCTTGTCATATTGTCAAAAAAGCATTCCCACCTCTGTACTTTGAACCTCATACCCACAATCCCCATCATTCACCTGGACCCTCTGGCAAGCCTTCCCCCCAGTATCCTGGACCTTCTAACCCACACATCTCAATCTACCCACCTGTCAACCCTGCACCACCCAACCCAATAATATCACTATCCTCCTGTCCTATCCCATCAATATGCAACTACACTCTAACACTTTACCATAGATTACATCCATATGGGTGATGGCTCACAACTTTCTCTTCTCTTTCTATTTTTGCGAACCTATCTTACAGACAATAGCTCTCAGAGACTGCTCAATTTCCTTAATTCATATCAGTGAGGTCATGTACTGTTCATCCTTCAATGCCTGGCTTGCTTCACTCAACATAATGTCTTCAAGATTCATCCATGTTAGCCCATGTGTTAGCACTTTATTCCTTTTTACAGCTGAGTAACATTCCATTGTATGTATGTGCCACGTTTTGTTTATCCATTCCTCTATTGATGGGCATCTGGGTTGATTCCAACTTTTAGCAACAGTGAATAATGCTGCTATGAACATTGGAGTGCACATATCTATTTGTGTCTTTGCTTTCAATTCTTCTGGATATATACCCAGCAGTGGAATTTCTGGATCATATGGAAGATCTAAATTTAGTTTTTTGAGGAACCGCCATACTGTCCTCCACAGTGGCTGGATCATTCCACAATCCCACCAGCAGTGGATGAGGGTTCCCATTCCTCCACATCGTCTCCAGCACTTATATTCTGCTGTTTTTTTTAATAGCCACCATTCTAATGGGTTGAAGATGGTATCTCGTTGTAGTTTTGATTTGCATTTCCCTAATAGCTAGTGATATAGAGCATTTTTTTTCATGTGCTTTTTAGCCATTTGCATTTCTTACTTGGAAAAGTGTTGTTTCAGGTCAATTGCCCATTTTTTAAATGGGTTGTTTATCTTTTTATTTTTGAGGTGTAGGGTTTCTTTATGTATGCAGGATATTAGGTTCCTACCAGATATATGGTTTCCAAATATTTTCTCTCATTGGTAGGCTGTCTTTTTAGTTTCTTGATAATTTCCTTTGAGGTACAGAAGTTTTTAATTTTGAGGAGATCCCACATTCGTTAACAATTTGAGGATCTTCAGGTCTCTTTTTCAGAGTTTTGACTATTTCACATTCTCACCCACATTGTAATAGGGTTACAATTTATCCATATCCTCTCAAATACTTGTTACTCTCCTAATTTTTGATTCTACCCCTCATTTTTGGTGCAAAATGATATTATTTCATAGGTTTGATTTATATTTCCATGACCTCAAATCATGAAACACTATTTTTATTTACTTGTTAACCATTATTATATTTTTTTTTGCCATTTTTTGTTGAGGTGTTGGTAATTAACATTCTAGATACAAGTCCTTTAATAGATATTTGGTGGATGGAGGCTGTGGATATGTGGGGAGGATAAGAGGGTCACAAATTCTTTCTAATGACCTGACATGCTTCACAGAAAACTATTAGAGGGAGCTGCATATTATATTTACAGAGAGCATTTGATGATGTTAGGGAAAAAAGAATATGTGACAAATGAACAATTGGTACAGTTTTGAAAAAATAATTGAAGGGCTTTAATTAAATACAAATGTATCAGGAATGCCATTTGGATTTTTAAAAAAAGATGCATTATGAACCAGTTTTTTTTTTTAATCTTATACATCTATTATATATTGGAAAGCTGTGTGAATGATACAATGATGTCATTTTATGTAATAGAATCACAATTTATAAGGGAATTAATATGAGAGTAGGGAAGTGGTCTTTCATGCCACATGAAATGGAGAGATGAAGTAAGGAACTTGGATGCTTCTCCTAGAGAGGCCAAGCTTTTCTATTCCTTCTCCTTCCACCTGAAGATGTAGGGCTCTACTAGTTGGAGGGTGTGTGTGTGTGGGGGGGTGTAATTTGCCTGGGAAGTCTCAGAAATTTGAGTTAAGTCGAGGGAAATAACTTCACAGAGATGGTAAATAAAAGTTTTGTTCAGATTTTCAAACATATTCACAAGACAGAAAAAATTTCCACAATTTACATAAAATTTTCTATGATATATAGGTAAGAATGTATTTACACATACACTTAGGAACATTAAAAGAAACTGTTCTGTGTTTGAATCTTGGCTACATCATAGCACTGCTTAGAAAAAGATACAATGGCTATTCTCTGGGGGTTACATGTTGTGAAGCAAGAAGAAGGAACCTAAGGCAAGGATAGGAAACTCCTCCTCAGTGCCCCTGAGGTTGGACCCTGATCACTCTCTGGTGGTCAAGAACTTCCCCTGCAGTTCAGCCACCTCCAGTGTCCTGCAGGGGAGGTTTTTGTCTGGGCACACAATGATTTCCCTTCACTGTGCTTTTTACACTATAATATCTGGCATTGTCCTCAGTTCTCAGGCTGCTCAGTTTTAAATAAACTTCATTCTTGGAGGTGTCCTTGGTGATGCTGAGTTGAGACTGAAGAGTTGGGTTATAGTTTGTGCTTCCACAACTAGTTATCCTGCCAACCCACTCCAAACCCTTTCCTGGAGCCTGGAGGATCCAATTCATATAATAGCCAGTTGTAGAGAATCCAGAGACTTTGCAGGTGAGTGGCAGGGTCTGTGAGGGTTTAACCAAGGCAGGTCCTGACTCATTCATTTGCATAGAAAAGGTTTCTTAGGACGTAATGTGTGTGTGAGATGAGGATCAAATTAAGTATATGGACATAACATATTTATATATTGAAAAAATATTTTAAAATGTCACTTCTTTATGTTGTCCATAAACATAATGCTGTAGTAATAAACCCCTGAATATACTTTACATATTATCGGAGTGATTTTGCCATATCTTTAGAAATGCAAATTGTCAAGATTAGCTTAGGACAAAGGTATACTGAAAAACAAAACAAAACTGGAGTACATCCTTGACCAGATTTCAGGAAAAAACCTTTAGAACTGTGTGGCACTGGTATAATTTAAAAAAATATTTAACATTTGGGGTTATAAATATATCTACCTAGAGATTTTTGTAGACATATTTTTAATATTATTACTAAATTGAACCACTTTATTGTTAAAGGCCTATTCAGATTCTCTATTCTCTCTGAGCCAATTTGAGTATTTCATATCTTTCTAGGACTTTAACCACTTCACCTAAGTTACATGATTTATTGCAATTCTCTTGCTCATAGGATTCCTTTATAATCATTTTTTTAAAATTCTGTAAAGTCACTAGTATGCCTTTTCTATCCTGAATTTTCTAGAAATTTGGATCTTTTCTCCATCTTTCTTTCCCTTGGTAAATTTAAGGAAAGGTCATCAATTTTAATTACTTTGTTCCTTTCATAAAAACAGTTTTCACTAAAACAAACATATTGACTTATTTGTACTATTTCATTGATTTCCACTGTAATTTTTAGTATCTCCTCTCTTCTTTTCATTTTAGATTTATTTTGCTCTTATTTTCCAATTCCTAAAGAAGTGTTATATTTTTATTTTTGAAACCTTTATTTTTTAAATATTTTTTTAATGTGGGTAAAAATCAAATTGTATGCAATACAAACCAATAGTTGTAAAATGATATAAAAATATATATGTGCATTTGCTTACATAAATGTTTTTTTAATATATATATATTTTTAAAAAGTTGTTTAGATTACCTAAATGTCACACAAAAATTACAGGTATTCCCATGTTCCCCATATCCCACACCTCCCATAACATTCCACATAAACATCTTTCATTATTGTGGTGCATCACCTACAATGGATATACAAATCCTGGGGCTTTGCCACTAATCATGGACCATAGTTCACATTGTAGACCACACTCTTGCACACAGTTCTGCATGGTATATGCTGATGTAAACTGGCCTATATTTGTCATTGTAATGTCACTCAGAATAATTCCCAAGTCCTGAAAAAGACCCTTATTGCAACTGCTTTTCCCTTCCCTGCCCTGAAAGTGCCTAGTGGCCACTGGCTCCACCTCACTGTTATAATTTCTTCCATTACTTGAATCACAATATTTCTACAACAGAATACCATTAAGTCCACTCTAGTCCATAGCTCTTCCCCCAATCAAGAGGAGTCTGGGATGGTGATACCCCTCAACCTCCAAGCGAGAGTGGGCTTATATCCCATGGATATGGTGGATGGGCTTATCCTACCTGCAGCTGCAGTGTCTCTCCATTGCCTGGGATGGCCATTGTCCATCATTGTCTCCTCACTGGGTGACTTGGGTGATTCCATGAGCTGTAGATTAGGAGTTGAAGCTCCACCAAGATTGCAAGCAAAGCTGGCACATGGGCAGGCCAGAGTCTCCAGTCTCTGGAAGTACACCTACAAACTCAAGCATCACATAGAGGTTTGAATAGAAGGGACTGATGGACCATGTGCAGGGAGGACTTATTTGAGTCTGATTCTGTCACTCTCAGGAGCACAGATACCAAAGTAGAGCCCACTGATAAGGCAGCAATCTCTGGAGCTAACCCCCCTTATATAGAACCTGGGTGTCTCCAGAGCCTTCAGAAGCCCCTCTGTGTGGGGTGATATCGACTTTGGTGTTCTCTGAGATCCTACTGAGGTGTACCTAAGCATTACCTCTGGGATGACCTCCTGACTCTCTTTGAAGTCTTTTAGCCATATAAACTCATTTGTCTTAACATATTCCCCCTTTTATTCAAGGTCTTTTTCCAGTCATATTGTCAGTTGGCACTTGGTATTAATCCCTTGTTGCCAGGAAGGCTCATCCTTGGGAGTCATGTCCCACGCTGGGGGAAGGTAATGCATTCATTTGCTGAGTTTGGCTTAGAGAAAGGACACACTTGAGTGACAAGGAGGCTATCAGGTAGCAACCCTTAGCACCCCGTAACAATAGGCTAAGTTTCAATTACAAGAGCCAAGACACATAAGGCTAGTCATCAATAACAAGAACCCATCAGTGGATCATCCTTTTTTGCCAGACACTGCCCCTGCACTTGGGGGACTGTTGCTGCTCCCTTAGAGTAAGTGGTAGAGCTCTCTAGGCTGGGAATTCAGTATTCCCTCATTAATTTAGTGATTGTCTACCCACCGTTACCATACCCCATCCCTTGATCATTTCAACAATTTTATATATCTTTCATATATATTCAGATGAATTTCCTCCCATGAATCTCCCATCCCAGACACCCCCCCACCAGTGATCCTCTGCAGCCCCCATTGTAACCCTTCTGTGATATAAAACTTCCTTGAAGATGAAGCCTATATAATAACAAAATACAATTAATAGAAAAATGAAATAATGCAAGAGATAAAATACATGGAAACTCAGAATAAAACTAAAAATAAAGTATAATTAATGGATTGGGACATTCAAAAAATGGGAAAAAACAAAAAAAATTGAATATTTTTTTTCCTTTTATCACTGCATTATCAGGTGAACAGTCTGCACCGTGGAACCTTCCCCCTCTCATTCCCCAGTGTCTCCCAAATTTTCATTTAATTTTCAAAGAAGTTTTAGGTCACAGCAAAGCCACACACAGAATACTAGAAACTCTCATATACCCAAACTCATTCCCCTTTCCTCACCCCATATTAAAACCTTTTTTTGTGTGTGGATGGTAGCATTGTTATAACTGCTATACAGATAGTGAAACATAGCTACTAATCATTGTCAATGGTTTGCATTATAGTTTACAATATAGATTGTACAGTTTAATAATTTTTTATGATATTTACCATGTACTGTGTCCATTACTGCAAGGTAATGAAAAACATTTCTCATGACCATTAATACCCCTTTTTTTATCTTTTCTGTTCTTTCCTCCCCATCTCCCTGGGGCACATGACACTCCCATATCTTGACTCAATGGATAACATGATTCATAGTTACATGCCCTGGGTATTCTAACCTGCCCTTCCTAATCTACCTACTTGTAAATGCTGCATCACTGTTGCAGTTGGGCAGTTTGATGTAATTATGAATTCCAAAAATATAATTGGATCATGCCTGTAAACTGATCTGTCAATCTGGGCATGATTAAGTTATGAATAAGGCATTAACTAAGCCATGTCAGTAGGGCATTGAGCCCCACCCCTTGGTGGGTGGGGAATCAAATATAGAAGGCAAGGCAAAGAACAGAGTTGAAGCAGTTTCTTGAGAAGCAGTTTTAATGTTGGAAAGAAGGCCCCAGGAGAAGAGAAGCTAGCTGTTCGCCTGATCGTCTACAGCTGACCTGGTGGAGGAAACAGAAGCTAAGCCCAGAGAGAAACTCAGCTCTGGGAAGAGAAGAATCCAAGAAGCCTGACCCCTGGAAAATGCCAGCAACTGTCTTGCTCTAACACGTGGCAATGGACTGTGGTGAGAGAAGAAACTTAACACTTTATGGCCTGGTATCTGTGGACTTCTACCAAATAAATGCCCTTTATAAAGACCAACCCATGTTTGGTATTTCACATTAGCACCCATTTGGCTGACTAATACAACCACCAAACCCAGTAATATCACTACCTACCTGACCTATACTTCAATATGCAACTATACTCTATCACTTTACCATAGATTATGTCCATATGGGTGATGGATCAAAACCTACTCTTCTCTTTCTCTCCCTTGTTAAACTATCTTTCAGAAAATGGTTCTCAGAGACTGCTCACTTTCCTCAATTCAAATCAGTGAGGTCATACACAGTTCATTTTTCAATGCCTGGCTTGCTTCACTCAACATAAGGTCTTCAAGATTCATCCACGTTATTCCTTGTGTTAGCACTTTATTCCTTCTTACAGCTGAGTAATATTCCATTGTATGTATGTACCACATTTTGTTTATCCATTCATCTGTTGATGGGCACTGGGGCTGATTCCAACTTTTGGTAATTGTGAACGATGCCGCTATGAACATTGGTGTGCATATATCTGTTCGTGTTTTGGCTTTCAATTCTTCTGGGTGTACACCCAGCAGTGGAATGGCTGGATTATACGGAAGATCTATTGTTATTTTTCTGAGGAACCGCGAAACTATCCTCCACAATGGCTGGACCATTCCACAATCCCACCAGCAGTGGATGAGAGTTCCTATTCCTCCACATCCTCTCCAACACTTATATTCTGCTATTTTTTTTTTAATAGCTGCCATTCTGATTGGTGTAAGATGGTATCTCATTGTTGTTTTGATTTGCATTTCCCTAATAGCTAGTGATGTCGAGCGTTTTTTCATGTGCTTTTTAGCCATTTGTATTTCTTCCTTGGAGAAGTGTCTTTTCAGGTCACTTGCCCAGTTTTAAAATGAGTTCTTTGTCTTTTTATTTTTGAGGTGTAGGATTTCTTTATATAAGCAGAATATTAGGTTCCTTTCAGATACATGATTACCAAATATATTCTTCTATTGAGTAAGCTGCCTTTTTATTTTTTTAATAACGTCCTTTGAGGTGCAGAAGTTTTCAATTTTGAGGTGGTCCCATTTTTCTACTTTTTTTCTCTTGCTGCTCAAGCTTTAGATGTGAAGTTCATGAAACCATTTCCTATTACAAGGTCCTGTAGTTGCTTCCTTACATTATCTTCCAACGTCTTTATGGTTTTGGCTTTTATATTTAGATTTTTGATCCATCTTGTGTTGATTTTTGTGTAAGGTGTGAGATGGTATTCTTCTCTCATTCTTTTGGATATAGATATCCAGTTCTCCAAGCACCACTTGTTAAAGAGGCCATTCTCTCCCAACTGAGTGGGCTTGGTGACCTTTTTGAATATCTGATGACTGTATATGCAAGGATCTATATCAGAACTCTCAATTCAGGCCCATTGGTCAGCAGATCTATCCTTGTGCCAATACCATGAAGTTTTGATCACTGTAGCTTTGTAGTATGATTTAAAGTCAGGTAATGTGATACCTCCAACTTCATTTTTCTTTTTCAATATGTCTTTGGCAATTCAGGGCCTCTATCCTTTCCAAATATATTTTGTAGTTAGTTTTTCCAGTTCCTTAAAAAGTGCAGTGTTGGTTTTATAGGGATTGCATTAAATCTGTAAATTATTTTGGGTAGGATAGACATCTTAATAAAGTTTAGTCTTCCTACCCATGAAGAGTAAATATTCTTCCATTTATTTAAGTCTTCTTTGATTTCCTTTTACAGTGTTGTGTAGTTTTCTGTATATAAGTCCTTTACATCTTTAGTTAAATTTATTCCTAGGTATTTGATTCTATTAATTACTATTGTAAATGGTATTTTTTCATGATTTCTTCCTCAGATTGCTCGTTATTGGTGTACAGAAATGCTACTGATTTTTGAGCATTGATCTTATAGCATGTGACATTACTGAACACCTTTATAAGTTCTAGAAGCTTTATTGTAGATTTATCAGGGCTTTTTATGTATAGGATCATGTCGTCTTCAAATAATGAAATTTTTACTTCTTCTTTTCCATCTAGATGCCTTTTATATCCTTTCCTTGCCTCAGTGCTCAAGCAAGTACTTCTAAGACCATGTCAATCAGGACTGGTGATAGTGGGCATCCTTGTCTTGTCACCAATCTCAGAGGGAAGGCTTTTAGGATTTCACCATTGAAGATGATGTTACCTATGGGTATTTCATATATACCCTTTATCATATTCTGAAAGTTTCCTACTATTCCCATCTTTTGCAGTGTTTTTATCAAGAAAGGGTGCTGAATTTTGTCGAATGCTTTTTCTGCATCTATAGAGATGACCATGTGATTTTTTTCTTTCAATCTGTTTTTGTAGTGTATTACATTGATTGATTTTCTTATATTGAAACATCCTTGCATATCCGGAATAAAACCTACTTGATCATGGTGTATAATGCTTTTGATATGTTGTTGAATGTGATTGGCGAGGATTTTGTTGAGAATTTCAGCATCTAGGTTCATTAGAGGAATTCATCTGTAACTTTCCTTTCTTGTGGCATCTTTGTTTGGCTTTGGTACTAAGGTAATGCTGGCATCATAGAATTAGGCAATATTCCTCCTGCTCCTATTTTTTGGAAGAGCTTAAGCAGAATTGGTGTTAGCTCTTTCCAGAATGTTTGGTAGAATTCAGCTGTGAAGCCTTCTGGTCCCGGGCTTTCCCCAGTTGGAAGGCTTTCGAGGAGTGATTCTATCTCTTTACTTGTATTTGGACTGTTGAGTTCATCAATATTTTCTTTCAGCAATGCAGGCTGTCTGTGAGTTTCTAGAAACTTGTCCATTTCCTCCAAATTATCATTCTTGTTGGTATATAATTTTTCAAAGTATCCTCTTATGGTACTCCTCATTCCTGTGGGGTCATTAGTGATATCCCCCTGCTCATTCCCTATTTTGTGTATTTGCATCTGTTCTGTCATTTTCCTTGTTACTCTGACTAAGGGTTTGTCAAATTTATTGATCTTCTTGAAGAACCAGCTTTTGGTTTTGTTTAGTTTTTCTAGTGCTTTCCTGTTCTCCATTTCATTTAGTTCTCCTCCAATCCTTGTCATCTCCCTCTTCCTATTCCCTTAGGTTTAGCTTGTTATTGTTTTTCCAATTCCTCCAAGTGTACAGCTAGTTCTTCAATTCCAGCTCTTTCTTCTTTTTTTGATATATGTACCTATGGCTATGATCCTCCTTTTCAGGACAGCTTTCACTGCATCCCATAGGTTTTTATACGTTGTGTTGTCATTTTCATTAGCTTCAAGGCAGCTACTGATTTATTTTGAGATTTCCTCCTTGACTCACTCTTTGTCCAAGAGTGTGTTGTTTAACTTCCATATCTTTGTGCCTAATCTGTTTCTCTGGCCCTTAGTGATTTCCAATTTCATTTCATTATGGTAAGAGAATTACTCTGTATAATCTCAATCTTTCTGAATTCATTGAGACTTTCTCTGTGGCCTAGGATGTGGTCTATCTTGGAGTATGATCCATGTGCACTCGAGAAGAATGTAAACCCTGATGTATTTGGCTGTAGTGTTCTGTATATGTCTATTAAGTCCAGGTCCTCTAATGTATCATTCAGAGCCTTTGTTTCTTTATTGATTCTCTCTGTAGATGTTCTGTCCAATGATATCAATGGTGTATTAAAGTCCCCTGCTATAATTGTGGAAGCATTTATTTCTCCACTTAGTTTTCCCAGAGTTTGCCTCATGTATTTTGAGGCACCCCGATTAGGTGTATAAATGTTTATGATTGTCCTCACTTCTTGAGAGATTACCACTTTTACTAATATAAAGTGTCCATCTTTGTCACTTACAGTAGTTTTTCATTCAAAGTCTATTTTGTCTGATATTAGAATAGCTACTCCTGCCCTTTTTGGATATTATTAGCTTGTAAAACTGTTTTCCAGCCATTCACTTTCAGCTTCCTTGAATCCCTCGGTTGAAGGTGGGTTTCTTGTAGACAGCATATAGATGTATCACATTTACTTATCCATTCTGCCCATCTGTGACTCTTGAGTGGTGAATTTAATCCATTAACATTCAGCGTTATTACTCGCATCGAATTTCTTACTTCAGCCATATTTTCTTTCAGTTAATGTATGTCATATGTTGTTTTGTTTCTGTTTTTGTCTTTTTAGTTGTTTTTAAACTCTCCTCCAACTCTCTCTCCCTTGTTTTTTACTTTCAACTTGTAGAATTTTCTTCAGTATTTCTTGAAATGCAGGTTTCTTATTGACATACTCTCTTAATTTCTGTTTATCTGTGAATATTTTGAACTCTCCATCATTTTTGGATGCCAGTTTTGCTGGATAGAGAATTTGTGGCTGCAAGTTTTTTTCATTTTGTACTTTGACTATGTCATACGACTTCCTTCTTGCCTCCATTGTTTCAGATGAGAAATCAACACTTAATCTTATTGGCTTCCCTTGTATGTGGTGGTTCTCTTTTCTCTTGCTGCCTTGAGTATTTTCTCTTTGTCTTGAGCATTGGACATTTTGACAAGTATATGTCTTGCAGTTGGCCTGTTGGGATTTATACTGTTTGGGGTGCACTGTGCTTCCTGGGGCTGCACATCCATCTCCCTCAATACAGTTGGGAAGTTTTCAGCCATTATTTCCTTCAACACTCCTTCTGTTCGCTTTCCCTTCTCTTCTCCTTCTGGGATTCCTATAATGCCTATATTTGTGCATTTTGTGCTTTCTGTTAAATCCCTGAGTCCCTGCTGGATTTTTTCTATCTGTTCTACCATCTGTTTGATTTCACATGTATTGTCTTCCACATCACTAATTCTGTCTTCTGCTTGTTCAAATCTGCTGTTATGTGAATCCAGTGTCTTTTTGATTTCTTGGATTGTGCCATTGATCACCATCCTACCTGTTACCTTTTTGTGTATGTTTACAATTTCTTCAATATATTCTCCCTGTGTCTTCTTTATATCCTTAATCTCTTCCTTCACTTCATTAAGTTTGTCCATGATATTTGTTTGGAAATCTTTGATTTGTTGTTTGATGTTCTGCATCTCTTCCTGATTTTTAGTTTGTTCATTGCACTGGTTCATGTCTTCCTGTTTCTCAGTGTGGTTTGTAATTTTTTGTTGCCCTCTAGTCATCATTTTATCTTGATGGGTTTATTTGGTTGATTAGCTTCTCTTTCTGCTCTATAGTTTTATTTAGCTGGTGGTTCTGTGTGTGTGTTAAGTTTTTTCTTTGACATTTTTTCTTCTCATTTTATATCCTTGCTTATTTTTATGTTACCTTGAAGGTAAAAGATTTTGGCCAGAGAAATTGAAAGATGTGAGAAAAGAAGGATAATAGTAATATTGATAAAAGTTAGAAAAGGGGCCAAATAAGACTTAGTGCAATCAATATTTAACTCATGTAGGCAATATAGAGTAATAGGGAAAAAAAGTGGAGTACCTACAATGGATTAGGTAACCAAATAGAGGAATATATATATAATGATTTAGAAGGCTAGAATGATGAGGAGGGAGAGAAAGAGTGAAGAAAGAGCTGAAAGTAAAAAGTTAATTTTAATTTAAAAAGAAGAAAACAGAATAAATAGAATAGAATTTCATACTCTTAACTTGTGGGATAATGAAAAAATGTGGTGTGTAAGAACTACAATAGAAAGCAGAAGGAAGAAAGATGAACGAAGGGGAAGAAATAACTTGGGAGGCAAAAGCAATATAGACAGAGAATGGAAAACCACTGAAGAAGAAGCACAGCAAAGAAGAGGCAAGCTAGCAGCACCAAATTAAAATGAAAAAAAAATGAAGGAAAAAAGAAATGGGGGAGGAAAGAGGAAAGAAATGCAAGAGACAACAAATAAACAGATTAAAACCAAACAACCACACAAGCAAGGAGTCAAACAAAGCTAAGGAGGAACAGTGTTCGTTGTAGGGTCCTTGTGGAACCTGTCAGCCTGCTTGTGTTTATCAATCAGTTTCCCTGCAGGGTTCTACCTGCAGGTTTTGAGGCAGATTTTAGATATTAAACTAAATTAAAAGGAATTCATTTTTCACTTTTTAAAGTAACTATCTTTTTTTTTTTTTTTCGTCAAAATGAAGGACACAAAAAAAGTCCTCTTCTTGACCACCCCCTTCAGGGAGGGGACCCGAACTAGGCTCATGGAAACTAACCAAGCACTTCCCACTTCCTTACCTCCCCATGGGAGCTGAAGCTCTGATGTTTGTCAGTGCAGAGTAAAATTGGCTCACTCTGCCCCGCCCCTGGAACCAAGTCTCAGTGTCATTGGGCTGCTGGGCAAATCAGACTTCCTCAGTAGATTCGCGTCTCCCCTCACCCTGGCGCTGCTTCAAGCCAGCTTATCTGCTCCACAAAGCTATGAGGGGATCCAGGCATCCAAATCTACAGAAGGGAAATTCCTCTCCACCTTCTGTCAGAACCGTCCCTCTCTTGGAGAATGCCCCTCTCACTGGGGTGGTGGGGTTTGGGGCGTATCCCTGGGCAGCTAGGTAAATCAACTTCCTCACCAGATTTGCCCCTCCCCTCTGCCTGGTGTTGATCCAATCCAGCTATTTTGTACACCCAAGCTGCAAGGGGTTCCAGGCAGCCAAATCCACAGAAAGGATACCCCTCTCAACCCTTTGCCCGAACCCTCCCACTCTTGGAGAACCCTCCCTCTCACCAGGTTGCTGGGCAGGAGTCGCAGCACAAGCCAGTCTTTTTCCCTGAAGGTGGTGCTCAGCTGTCTGTATTAACCATGACAGGCAGGATTAAAACTCACAAATCTCTTCTGATCAATCCACGCCATTGATCTGCCTGCAGATAGATGTCCCAAGCTTCTCGCTCTGTGCACCCACAGCACAGACCCCCAGGGAGGACCCTGTCCACAATTGGTCATCATCAGAGAGCTAGTCAGTGAGTGCCCTCCTAAACTGATGCCATCTTGCCTCTCCTTTAATGTGTTTTTAAAGCCATGCATTTCCCCTTATAAGCTCTACTTTATCTACATCCATGATTTTGGTCTCTTTCATTTCAGTTTCATTCATCTCAATGATTTTAATATTTTCCTTTTGATTTCTTCTTTGATCAAGTGATTAATCCAGGAGTACATTTTAAATTAATAGATGTCTCTTAAATCTAGTAGTTTCAGAATGATGCCCAAGTCTTAATTCCTGTCATGGAGTAAAACATGTTCAATTCCCAAACCCTGGTATGTTGGATGGAAACTTATGGCAAATAGGCTTTTTGAAGATATTAGTTTAGGTGAGGTCAGAATGAGATCAGAGTGAATCAATGTGGGCCTTAATACAACATGAGTGTATTCTTATTTAAAAAGAACATTTCAATTCAGGAATCAGAGACAGAGGGGAACAGATTGTTTCTTATTATATATTACAAGTAAGCTAACTCCAGATTTTAGAAAAAGCAAGATCTTGCCAATATCATGCTTTCCAAAATCCTAAGACAATAACTTTCATTTTTGTAAGTCAGCCACCTTGTTGTATTTGTTATAGATACCCTGATAAAGGAAGACAATTTTTAGCATGGGTATTGGGGTCCTCCTATAACAAAGATCTAATGCTGTGGAAATGGCTTTGGACATGGGTAATTTGTAGACGCCAGGAGGATTTCAAGGTGCTTAATATTAAAAGCCTTTAGAACTTGTATACATATGCATGTTAATGGTTATTCTAGGTGAGGACTTAGGATGAAATAATTAGTTTGTTATTGGTAATTGGGAGAAAGGCAGTCATTGTTATACACTGGCAGGCACATTTGCAGAACTGTGTTCTGTTATCTGATGAGAGGCAGAATTTTTAAGTGACAAATTTGTATATTTAACTTAGGGAATTTCCAAGCAAACCATGGAAGGTGTGTCCTGGGATGTCCTTGAGTATGGTAAAATACAAGAGTTCCTTATGATGCTGTGATAGAAACCAACCCTAAGGAGGAGATTCAGCCTGATTTTTATGTTACTTAATATGAATTTTAATCTTCTAGAATGTATATACATGGACTCATATGTTATATATTTTTATTTGTTTAGCTTCTTTCACTCAGAGTTATTGTGGTTCATCCCCAAATTATTGGGTATAAAGTATTCATTGATTTGAATGTTAAGTTATTTTTCAATATATTTATTTACCTAAATTTGTTATCTCTTAACTTGTTGATTTTATTTAGGTATTTTCCAATTTCTTGTATTACAGGGAATGCTGTTACTGAGCTTGGAGATGTAGCTAAATGAGAAAATACTTTTTCTCACAATAACAACAAAAACAAGAGACCTGCAAGAATTGTAAATTCTCAAAATGTATTAAAAACATCAGAGAATTGAAGTCACAGAGAAAAGAAAAATCTTGAAATCTGGAGACAGAGAGGTGTCAAAAAAGAGGAATAGAACACAAACTTAAACCTACCTGGGGCAGGTGTTGTTGGATTACATAGAAGATAGTAAGGTTTAGCTAGAAAATTTTGGTACATTTTTATGCTCTAAGTATGTCAAAGCTGCTAGAGTGAATTTCTTAGAGGCCAGTTCCCCACTTTCTTGTAGGATTTTCTTCCAGAATTAAGGAGCACCAACCAAAAATTGCACAATACATACAAAACAGCTCCTCTCCCCAAGTGGTGCTTGTGGAGAAGGACAGCATCCATTATTGAAATGCACTGACAACTACCTCCCTAGCTCCACTACAAAACAGAGAATTAACCTGCATATTGAAAACAAACAAAACCAGAATTCTATGTGCACTCCTGGGATCCAATGGAAAGTGGGAGGAAACATGGAAAGTATTTCCAGAACCACCTCCCCTCACCACACTGAGAAATGAAAGCTTTAACATGGAGATGACAGACTCTGACATAGGAAGCTGAAAACACTGGTGAAAAATCAGTGCTGCTTCATTGGAAGCAACTGGGAAAAGGTGCTCTACCCCCAGAAGGGGCAGAAATGCATTGATAGGCCAGAGGTTGCCTTAGGAAAAGGGACAGGGACACTTGGATGGATTTCACAGCACTGTCCATCTGTTCATATCCCAGACTCTCCCCAGATAACTTGGATCAGAGAGTAGAACAGGCAGTGAGCCAGGGATACTTCATGGGATAGTTGTAATCTGGAAGGGTGTCCCTGCTTTGGACCTGGAAACTATAGGGGCACATGGGTCTGAAAAATCAAAGACAGGAACTTTCATTCCTTAAACACTAGAGGCACCAATGAGAAAGCTCATTCTCAGGAGGAGAGGCTGGGCAAGGAGGAGGCATTTGGCGTCACCCTTGGCTTCCCAGGATACACTGGAACATGAGGCCCAAGCACAAATCTCAGTAATTTTGGCCTCCCTGTGAGGACTGTCACATACACACTGCCTTCAGAAGCCTGTGGATATGAAAGGAGGAAGACTATGACAAGTTTTATCAGGTGAAATTTCCTGCTTCACAGACAACTAGGATGAGGAGTTTGATACTATTTTTATATTTTTAAAATTTGATAATTTTAGGGAAAATAGAACATGCTTATAATTGATGTATTGGTAAATCCAAGAAATTTTTTAAAAAGGTATCAGCTAAATATAAATGGCATCAGGAATTTTCTTTGAATTAAATAATAATAAATTGAGAGCTTGCAATTTTTATCTTATATGCAGGAGGAAGAGTGTAACATGTTGTTTCAGATGACCTTACCTGTTTCACAGAAAACTAAGATGGGGGTTTGATATTATGTTTATACTTATATAACACATTTGATAATTTTAGCATAAAATATATGTTTATAATTGATCTATTGGTACATCCAAAAAATTTTTAAATTATATTAGCTAAATGTAAGTGGCAAAAGGAATATTTTTTGGATTAAATAATAATAAATTGAGAGCTTGCTATTTTTATCTTATATACCTATTAATATATATTGAAAAGTTTGTGGTGTGATACAAAGATGAATTGTATGTAATAGGATCAAAATTTTGGATGAAATTAATATAAGTGCAGAGGTCTGGCCCTCAGTGCCATGAGAGGGAGGGGACAAGGTAAGGCCCTTGGATCCTGCCCTAGAAAGGGCCAGCCTTGTCTGCTTCCTCCTTTGCCCTGAGGACATAGGGCTCTATGTGATGGTGGGTGAATGCTATTTGTCAGGGGATTCTCAGAAAAGTGAGTTAATTTGAGGGAAATAATTTGACAGAGATGGTAAATACAAATTTTTTCACATATTGAAGCATATTTAGAAGACAGAAAAATTACCAAAATTTCCATATAATTTTATATTATTTGTGTGTCTGTTTATTTAAAAATATAGGTGGAAGTAACCACAAAAAAAAATAGACAAAAACTTGTTCTCTGTTTGAATATTTGATATATATGTATACTGCTTAGAAAAGATTCACTAGCAGTTCTCTGGCGATTAACTGTTGTGAAGAATCAAGAGGGAACCCTAGACAAGTCCAGGAAATTCCTCCCCAACCCTTCTCTGCTCCTGACCATGGGTTTGACCCTTGTCCACTCCCTGGTGGTTGTGAGTGTCCCTTCAGCTCAAGCCCCTCTTGTGGCCTGCAGGGAAGGTTTGTGTCTGGGCCCAAGCTGACTTCCCTTCACTCTGTGTCTTACACAGTAATACACAGCTCTGTCATCAAAACTCAAGCTACTCTGTGTTAAATAAACTTCTTTCTTGGAGGTGGCCTTGGTGATGTCAAGTTGGGACTGAAAAGCTGGGTACATGATTTCTAGTTATCGCACCAACCCACTTCCTGGAATGTGGTGTATCCAGCTCACATCATTGCTGGTTAAAGATAATCCAGAGAGAGTGCAGGTGAGGGACAGGGTCTGTGAGGGCTTCACCAAGTCAGGTCCTGACTCCTTCAGCTGCACATGGGACAGGACACCTGAGGACAAGGAGAACAGCAGAGAGTCCTGTGCTCAGATGAACCATCCCCATTAGATTTTTATCTGAATCCCTGAGAAACTCACATCTGGGAGCTGCCACCAGAAAGACAAAACAAAATGGCTTCATGTTCTTGTAGATGAACAGACTGAGGAAGTACCTGAAATTAAGGAAGTGTTTGTTGCAGTTTCATCTGTCTGCCTATGTGGTGATTTGCATTTGGCAGGAAAGTGTGTGTAAAATGAAAGGGATGAGGTATGTTCATTGTGTCAGGGCCACCCTAAGAGGAGGATGCTGGCTGTGACCTTGGAGAATACAGTCCTCTCCCTGGGGTATCCCCTCACCAAGAATAGTTTCCCCTACTTTCAGACAGGGTATGTGTTGAATGAGCAGATATGGGTGCCAGATGTGGCCAAGGATAAAATATATTTTGGGGAATATGTTCATTGTGACACTACTCCCAGGGATTATATATGTGTATGTGTGTGTGTTTGCATATATATGAACTACATGTATGAAATATGTAATATGTATATATTCCCTGACAGTAATGGTTTTAATGGATTCTGGTTGTTTTTTCAAAGTATTACTGGAGTGAAGGGTGTTTGGCCCTACCTTTTCTATTTGCTGATTTCATTCCTCAGGAGTAACTTCATGTGTGCAATTATAGAAGTTGTCAGTGTTGTCAGATATTTTCATTGCTGTTATTAGTGGTGTTATCCCCAAGGGTACCAGAAAGGACATGAGAGTGCCCTCAATTCTGTCCACCATGATTGCCTGAGGAACAAGTGCCCTGGTGCTGCCCTGATATGCCATAGCTTTGCAACTGGGACATGTTAACACCATTCAACCTCAGTGTCCTCACTTGAATAGTGACCCATACCCCACCTCTGAATATCTCTTTCTAACTTATACAATCATTAACAGAACTTGAATGCAGCCTATTGCAACCTAGAAATTCAATAATATTAGTAGAAGATTAAATAAAAAATATGGTAAGATAGTCACCTCTAGCTTGGTTCCAATGGGGTGAGACAGCAATGGAGGTGAAAAGTACTTGACCTTCACCAATGATAATGACAGAATTGGGGGATTAAGAATACCATATGGGGAAGCGGGTGTGGCTCAGTGGATGGAGCCCCCGTTTACCATGTGGGAGGCCCGGGTTCGCATCCCGAGGCCTCCTTGTGAGGGCACGCAGGCCTGAGCGGTGCAGTGGGCTGATGCAGCGACCTCACGGCAGGAAGCGGGTGTGGCGCAATGGATAGCACACCCGTTTACCATGTGAGAGGCCGCGGGTTTGCTTCCCGGTGCCTCCTTGTGAGGGTAGGCCAGCTCGCCGGCGCCGTGGGCTGATGCGGCGGGACCTCGCGGTAAGGGGGAGATAGGCAGACACTGAGAAGACATGCAGCGAATGGACACAGCAGCACAAGCAACAAGGGGGAGATAAATAAAATAAAAAAATAAATAAATATAAAAAAAAGAATACCATATGGTGTGTTCTAAGGTTAAGACATAGTGCATGAGGTATTCAAATCGTCCTTGCAAGGAGGTGCTTTGGAGAGACTCACAGGTAGGAAAATCAAATCCAGAGATTGAATAAATGTTGTCACTGTGAGGACAATGTGCTGAAGATCAAAGTGCACTCTTCCTTGGTGATATATTTCTACTTCTCCGTTTGACAAATTCATTGTGCAGTTGGCATTTGATTATATTAATTCAAGAACCTGAACTTCTATAAATATTGTTTGTTTCACATAAATTATAGCTTTTATTTGTCAATGAAATTGCACAAATAGATGTGCATCAATGACATTCCATTCACTCTCTATTCCAAGCCAAGTAGCAGAATCAAAACCAGGCTTACCTGAGCCTTTCCACAAAGCTTAAAAAACAAGTCATGTATAAAAAACCCCAGATGCTGAAAAGCAGCTCCCTTATCCTTCTTCTGCCCCTGCCCCTGAACCTGGCTCCTGGGATAGGTGTTCCTGATCTCACCCTGCACTTGCCCTTGGTCTTGCTTCCCAGGCAATGTGGTCCTGGACCCTCCTACAGTCAGCCCTGTGGATAGCTTTGAAGAGAGATATCAAGAACTATTACAATGGAATAAAAAAGAACCCATGTTTTCAATAGAGTGGAAATTCTTATTCAAAATGTTGTTTTACTCAGAGAACTTTCATTGTCAAAATGGGAATCAGTAATTTGCTGACTGTTCCCTTTGGTGTTTGTGTTAAAATAATTTAAGAGCTTGGCCTGGGGCAAGCATGTGAAGGGAGGGAGGCGTCCCCTGAGTATGGTCCTAGAGGAGCTCGGGCCTTAGGGGACCAGGATGGCAAAGGCAGCAGCGCGGGCGCTGAAGCTGGGTCAGAAGGCAGCGGAGCAACAGCTCCAGGGCTCGCCGCGGCCACAGCGCGGTTGTCCTGCGCCCCCTGAAGATGCTGTCCTTTCTGACCCCACCTTTTACATTTTATTGTTTTGAATACCGGGAACTAATGAACGCGGCCGGCAAAGAGCTCCTGAGAGCGCCAGTGCTTAGAGTGGCCAGGGGCCGGGGTGCCGCCGCGCTTTCCCCGCTTCTCCTTACTGTCCTCCCACCGCGACTCCCGGCCCAGCCTCTGGCTGGTTGCCTGGGGCAGCTGGACAGCGCGGCTGATGCTTGGACTGCTGGTGGCCTGATCGGTGGACCGATGTCAGTTGGTACCGAGGCACGTTCGCGGGCGGCGGGCGGCGGGCTCTGCCGTGGCAGCCACCAATACCCCAGTGCAGAGGCAGGCAACACCTCGGCGCTCAGAACAGATCCCTGCATGTCACTGAGTCCACCATGCTTTGCAGAAGGAGATAGATTCAGTCTGGAAGTTTTTCAAACAATACATAAGCAAATGGATGATGACAAAAATGGTGAAATTGAAGTAGAAGGAAGTGATGAATTTATCAGAGAAGATATGAAATATGAAGATGCTGCTAATAATCACAGCCAGCTGCATAGAGAAGATGAGCATATGAATGTTGAGGATTTATGGAAATGAAGGAAAACATCAGAAGACTCAAGAGATACCTCAAGTTTGGAGTACAGTAACAGAACCTTCTGCAGAAGTTCATAATTGGACTCTTGAGGACACCCTTCAGTGGTTGATAAGATTTGTTGAACTTCCCTACTATGAGAAGATTTTAGAGATGATAATGTCAAAGGAACAATGCTTCCCAGGAAAGCAGTGCATAAGCCTTCCTTTGTGATCTCTTAGTTGAAAATCAGCAACTGGAATCACAGACAAAATCTTCAACTCAAGGCACGAGATGTGGTATTGTTTGGACCTCTAACATGCCTTCCTCACAACTGGATGAAGGATTTTATCCTAACGGTTTCTATAGTAATTGGTGTTGGAGTGTGCTGGTTTGCTTATACATGGAAGCAGACATCAAAAGAACATTTTGCAGAAATAGGTGAAAGACTTAGAGAGTCTCCAAATAGCAGAGCAAAGTTGAATGGACTTGCAAGAGAGGCCTGGAAAGGCACAGGAAGAAAACAGAAATGTTGCTGTAGAAAAGCAAAATCTAGAGTGCAAAATGATGGATGAAATCAATTACAAGGAGGAAGGTTGGTGGCTGAGAGCTGAGGGAGGGAGCTGAATGTGATTTCAGTAGATGTCAAATATGCAGAGCAGGAACTAAAACAGGTTCCTAAGGCTCTGAAAAAAGTTGAGA
Organism: Cabassous unicinctus; assembly: GCA_029593785.1. Classification (NCBI taxonomy): domain Eukaryota; kingdom Metazoa; phylum Chordata; class Mammalia; order Cingulata; family Chlamyphoridae; genus Cabassous; species Cabassous unicinctus. Next base: position 20,487 of record JAQZBX010007950.1, on the reverse strand, counting down.
AAGAATTTGAACTCAGAAGCAGCTGGTTTTCCAGATGCACTTCAAAAATGGCTTCAATCAATACTTAAAGTAGAAGTACAGTACTACAACATAAATTAAATGAAAGAGAAGCACTGCTTTTGGGAGACTACATGTTGCACATAGCTCCTCCCTGGATGAGGTGGACCACAAAATTCTGGGAGTAAAGAAAGCTCTCTCTGAATTGACAACTTGTTTACCAAAATTATTTTTTCACTGCAATAGATTGAGAAGATCTGTGGCTTTCAGAGAGCCCAGAACTCAGGGCTCCCCAGCCTGACCTCTTCCCTTGATTTTCATCACAGCTGTGTGGTGTTGCCCAGAGTCTCCATTCCATCTTATCCAATTGCAGAAAGAGTTGATATTCTAGATGAAAATACACCCCCAATAGTGTCATAGCTCCCCTGGACCATGGCTAACCCTCCTGGATGATTGGCCCAGAAGCAGTAGCCTGTGTCATTCTCACCACAGCATTGTGCCCTCCTCTCCACAGTCTCAGCACACTCAGATTTCTCCCCATCCTCCTCACCCATTACATGCCCTGCATCCTCACCATCCCCAGCACACACAGCACACATTGCCTTCCCTGACCCATATATACTCTCAGTTTCAAGCCATCCTGCTCTTTATGCTGAAAAGTCACAAGAATTGCCAGACACAGCTTCAGAATGTGACTCCTGAAATTCTTCCATTGGAAGGAAACAGTCTCCTCCTTCAAGCCTTAAGATATATCAAACATTGTCTCTTTGAAAGCTATCAAGAGATGAACTATCCATAGAGGATTCATCTAAAGGAGATTCACCCATAACTGCAGATATCTCTAGGGGTTCTCCTGATTGTGTAGTTTTAACAGAAAGTAAGTGTTGATCTTCAGTCCTGCAATCAAAGTGTACAATGGCATCCTGTAGCATGAACCAGCTTTCTAGTGGCATCCCAGTGCCTAAACATCACCATGCGTCATGCTCCTCAGCTGGCAGTGACAATAAACCAGTTCAGGAAGCCCCAAGTGTTGCCAGGTTAAGCCGCTCTCATGAACTTTGTCATAATGGAAAGAACAGCAAAAGGCCATCCACAATTAAAAGCCTTTTTAAGAAGAAATCTAAGTGAACTGGCTAACTTGGTGGAATTCCATTCAAGAGGTATCTTTAAACTTTTATCTTGCACCCTCAACTCCCTTTTTGTTTTAATTTTAAGAGTGTAGCTCCACTGGGGCTTTCCAGCCTGGAGGCCACAATGGAAAGTCCTGAAGGGCAACTGTCTATTGACTGCATATTTAAATGATTGTATAATAAATTCATCAAGCCAGGTATTACAGAAAAATCATTAAGAGATGAGACAGTTGCAGTCATTTCTGTTTGTTTATTTCTGCTTTGTTATTTGTAATGTATATATAACATTTTGTTGAAAGCCACTATGGACTTACAAGCTTTAATGGACTGGTAAGCCAGCATGGACTTGCAAAAACTTCTTGTTTACCAGAGCATCTCTTATCTCTCCACAGAGCTATTTACATCCTGGACTAAATTATATAGAAGAAGTAAAATTAATTGCACTACTGTTTTCCAGACTGGAAAAAAAATCTCCGCACGTGACTCTATATAGAGTTCATAAAATGACTATGGATTGGGGACTGTTTTCACTTTTGGATTAAAATGGATTTTTAAATAGAACCTAGGATTTCTAATTGACTTGATTTCTGAAGTGAAAATGCACACTTTTATGATGGGAAGCTTATTTAAATGCATTGAATATTATAAAGTTTTAAGTCCTGCTGTAAAGATCATGTTGTTTTGTTCTTCCCAGATCTTTCACTGTGATTTACTACATTACAGGTTATATGAAAAATATAAATAAGTTAAAGATAGAAGGCTCTGGATTCCTTATTCAAGTGGAAGAGTTGAAACTTGATTGGATGACTTAAACATCCATAAGTGTAAACTAAGTTGGGGTATGTAGGGAATTCAGACACATGTTTACAAGTTTTGAGTAACTGCAAAGGACGTATGGTTTGTGAAAAATTTGTAGTGTGGAAAAGGTAATAAATCAGAGGCATTCTTGCATGGGATTGTGCTGATTTCTGTAGGTAACACTCCACTAAAAGCACTGTATGTTTTCTGGAGAGCTATGTAAGCTGTCTTGTTGTTTAATTGTAGAATAAGATATAGCAATGTTTTCGAAGTAAGTTGTCAACAAATTCTTTTTATTTTATATAGTTTAAAATGTTAAAATGTTCTAATATCAAGGTTAACAAATATAAATTTTTGGTACATTTAAAAATATTTTAAGATAATATTTTTCTATCCTTTACATTATGTTAATTAGCTTCACCAATTTTTCCTGCCAACTATAAACAGGATGTTAAATTAGAAATGAGGATGAGGAGGTGGATAAGAAGTGGAAGAGGAGGAAAGAACCAACCTGCATCAATTGAGGGCTCAGGAATGTAAGATGGCTTGTTGGGCTACCTGCATAGATGGTCTCAAACTATTTGTTAGAACCATCACATGAGTGTTGAACTGAGCAACTACTAATAAGATGGAATCACTGGAGAGTCAAGAGTGTAACACCTCCCCTCTCCTAATAGCACACATTCTTCCTTCAAACAAATGTCACTTTAATCAAGAGTGTCATAAGAGGAAATGAAAATAAATTATGCTTACATTATTGAAATAAATTTGCCTGTTCCTGAAATAATATTTCTTCTATAAAAATAGTATTGAGATGCATGAAGATAGACATGCTATGTTTTAGCATATAAATATTAAAATATAAGGAAAATTGGTATTTGGATTTCTAAGATTTGTGAAATTGTTAAAGAATGGTAAATATTTGTTAAAAATTTCACACCAATTCTCAGTTCCTGGAGTATATGTAGAAGTAAATAAATGATACTTTGCATGAGAAAGTAGGAAGTAGGAGGAAAAACATTTGTGTTTATGTCTCAGATTCCTAAAAAATGTGGATTAGAAATACACCAAGATCTGTAAACATGCAAACACTAAATATAAGTAGTTTCCATTTTAGAAGAAAGAGGAAAATATAAAAGGAGAGCTGGGAAGAGTGATGGAAATAAGAGAAAATGAGTTCTTGGGCAAATTATCACCTGGGGTATGTCACTTCATGCAATAGTTATTCAGCTGCCACTGTGTTTGGGTCATCATATCAGAGCTACAAGTACCCATATTCATATATCACTGGGGGTCATCAGGATCTTTCCCTAAAGACACAGTTGTCTAAGGTGATGGTGGGACTATGTGGTCAGCCCAGGAAAACAATTCTACATTCTACATTCACCTGCCTTTTTTTTTTTTTTTACCAGTTAGGCCAGTAGTTTGTTAAGGGAATTAGAGAAGAGGAGAAAAACAACAGACTATGGGTTCCCAGGTATATTTGTGAACTGGTCCAGGCAGAGAAGGAAAAAAGGGATGATTTTGCCTCTGTGCTTCCTTTTTAAACCCTTAATTATTCCTCCCATTTGCTAATGTTTTGGAGGGATCCCAGCTGTTTGCTGTTTTGACTGACTACCCCACACATCAATTCCCCAGAGGGGGGCCCAATGATAAGGACCCTTGAGAATATCCAGGGCTTTTCCTTGATCCTGGATGAAACCCCATTCTAAATGGAGCATGATCTTCTTGTCTATTAATGGCCAATTGTGTTTTAAAAATTAGACCAGACCCAGAGGAAAGAAGGGATAATTCCAGTCAATGGTGAATGGTGAAGTCCACTCAGCTTTTCCCAGGTGTCTGCAGGAGGCACCACCTGAGTTCCAAGTAAAGATCTAGACATCTGAGATTCAGTCCAGAGAAACCACATCAACCCATGATGACTAGCACAATGTGCAGAATAGATGTAAGAATAAATACTGAGGAGAAAGAAAATGGATTAGCAAAGAAAACACATTATCGCTGAGTTGGATGTTGTATTAGTCAGCCAAAGGGGTGCTGATGCAAAATACCAGAAGTTGGTTGGTCTTTATAAAGGGAATTTATTTGGAGTAGTTACCAGGCCATAAAGTGTAAGTTTCTTCCCTCACCAAAGTCCATTGCCACGTGTTGGAGCAAGTCAGCTGCTGACATTTCCCAAGGTTCAGGCTTCTTGTGTTCCTCTCTTCCTGGGGCTACATTTCTCTCTAGGCTTAGCTCCTCTGGTTCCTCCACAAGGTCAGCTGTAGACAATCAGCCAAATGGCTTGTGTCTATCCTGGGGCCTTCTCTCCTTCCTCATGACCAAGCTCTCTTCCTTCCCGGGGCTCCAGCTCAAACTCTAACATCAAAACTGCTCCAACACTGTCCTTTGCCATGCCTTTTATATTTGATTCCCACCCGACTAAAAGGTGGGGCTCAACACCTTACTGATGTCCAGTTAATGCCCGCCCTATTCATAACTTAATCATGTCCAGATAAGCAGACCAGTTTACAAGCATGATCCAATATCTAATTTTGGAATTCATAATTACATCAAATGGCCAAACTGCTACAGATGTGTACACTTCTCTGTGAGAGATGAGAGGTTAGATGTGAAGTACTTTGTGTTCTATAGGTTACTTCCCTTGGCAGAGCCACCAACTTGTTCCTATTCTGAATCTTGAGGATTGTACAAACTGGAGAATCCCAAAGATGTCTCTGTCCTCAATTTAAATGAGGAGCTATCACTAGGTGGACATTGACAAAAGCATTTCTGCCTCAATAAGTGAAACTCTGCTTTTTGGACATGTGAGAATGTTACCTGAAATGAAACATTTCTAGTTAAGAGGTGACTGTAATAGGCATAGAATAATTCTAGAGAGATTCCCTGAGGGAATCTGCTATATTGAGAGCAAGTCAAGACCTTAAGAGAAACCAGTACTTACTCTCCAATTTGCACCTGCTCCTGGGGCTGAACACAAAGCTAAGTGTCCCCTGCAGCCCAGAGCCCTCTTCCTTCCTTCAGGGTAGGTCTGCACCTGGGCTCACATTATAAACCCTTACTATGTCTCTCCCACAGTGAGAGAAGCCCAAATATTCAGCTCTCAGTCTTCCCACCTGCAGATACTGCATGTTCATGGTGTTTTATCTTTTGTTGGTGAATTGGCTTTTCATGGAGTCTTTGATATATGCAGTAGAGCTGTTATTATTAATTTGTCCATTTGGTTCAGTCTCTTTTCTGGAGCCTGAAAAATCTAACTCATCTAATAGCTATTGTAGGTGAATCCAGGAGCTGCACATGAGAGTTTCAGAGACCATTTAGGGTATATTTCAACATACATAAAAATGTATTACTATAATAACTAAATCTCCAAGGATGATGTTACCTTCAGGCCATGACTGAACAATTCAAAATATGTAAGTTTATTTACCATAAGAGAACTGGAAATCTCCAATGTCTCCTATTTAAAACATTCTAAGGGACACTTTTCTCCATTATCTTTCTGAGAGTAAATTTCATCAGGGGTTCAAATAACAAATTGACAGGATTTATTTGAGTCATTTATTTCTTTTTCCTTTCTCTCTTCCCAAGTGCCTCTAGTGTAGGCAGGATGGTTTACAAATGCTCTGTTACTATTGTTACTATGTGGAATCACTAATCTTATTAAAGCTGTTGTAGCTATGATTATCAAAGAAATTTATTCCAGGCCAGTATGAATTGCCAAAAGAAAGAGAACTATTTTGCAAAAGAAAAACACATATAAGTTTATCAATAGATACATTAATCCTAAATTAGTAAGAATGATTCATAATATGTAAAGTAAAACCAGTATAATTAACCATACTAACAGATGACAAAAAAGTAAAATATACAGTCAAATAAAAAATACAGAATAGGCATTCAGTAATAGGAGACATTCATTCATGATAAAACATTTAATAAACTAGAAATAGTATAGTACTTTCTTTAACATAGTAAGGGGCATCCGCAAAAATGATGTAGATATGCTCAATGGTGAGAAACTGAATGCTATAAAACTAAAATAAAGGTCAAGGAAAGGATCTATTTTCTTAATATCCCTATTTAGGTCAATACTAAGTCTTAATGAATGCACCGGGGCCTGCAGGGATGACTGTGTTTGTGTAACTGCAGAGTTCACAAATGAGATGTGAGAGGAGGGTGATGAGTCAGTATTCCAGAGGAGCTTTACGTCAGGTTTTATCCAAGGAGGGGCAGAGGTAAAGAGATCCCAGGAAGCGATCTCATTTCCTTGGAGATATAACCCAACAGAAGTTGAAACCCTGGTAACCAGGATGCCACAATCTACAGACAGCCCCCTACCCAGCTAAGTTTAGCAGAATCATTCAAGAGAACAAGATGTCTTATTGTTGACCTACTTCCTAAGGCTCTTGCCTCAGGAAAACCTGACATGACAGCCTTTCCAGTGCTGCAGGCTTTGGCTAAACCCTTCCCTGGAAGACTGGCCATTCATCAGGAAACATCCAAATGTAACACAGGGTGACACAGGGTAGGGGCATGAATACAAGGTGAAAAATTTTTATCCTTTCTGGGCAGCCTCACAGCAATTCCCACTCCCAGCATGTGTGTGTGGAGGGGAGGGCATGAGGCATGGACAGGCCATGGGAAGGAGAAGGTTTTGGGGGAGATGGAAGGTGGTAGCTATGTAGGGTTCACAAACAAATCATCCCTACCAGGGTGGGAAAAGCAGTGTTGGAGTGGTGATAATCTGCTTAAATGTTAATTCACAATGGTCATCTCCTTTAATCATGAGCTGTGAGTTTGCACAAATAGAGTTCTATTTCTAATCTATGTAGCAGTACATCATGTGGTGTGGTCCCCCCTGTGGCAATGGCCACAATACAATCTGTATTAGTCAGCCAAAGGGGTGCTAATGTGAAATACCGAAAATGAGTTTGTCTTTATAAAGGGTATTAATTTGGGGTAGAAGTACACAGACACCAGGCCATAAAGTGTTATGTTTCTTCTCTCACCACAGTCCATTGCCACTTGTTAGAGCAAGACAGCTGCCGGCATTTGCCAGGCTTCAGGCTTCTGGGGTTCCTCTCTTTCCGGGGCTGCATTTCTCTCTGGGCTTAGCTCTTCTTTGCTCCACAAGGTCAGCTGTAGACGATCAGGTGAACCACTGGCTTCTTTTCTCCTGGGACCTTCTTTCCAACATCAAAACCACTTCTCAAAAACTGCATCAACTCTGTTCTTGCCATGCCTTTTATATTTGATTCCCCACCCACCAAGGGGTTAGGCTCAATGCTCGACTGATGTGGCCCAGTCAATGGTCTAATCATAACTTAATCATGCCCAGATTTACAGATCAGTTTACAAGCATGATCCAATTATATTTTTGGAAATCATAATTACATCAAACAGCACAACTGTAACACTCCACCCTCTGAATTCCAAAAATACATTACAATATTCAAAAAATTCAAATCAGTAATATTTCAAGTACAAAACTATATCATAGGCAGTTTAAAGAATACAGTTTGTCTTGGGGCAAAGTCCTGTCTGCTATAGACCTCTGAAATTTACAAAACCATTGAACTGCTTCCAATACAAAAATGGAAAGACAAAGGATAAACATTTTCAGTATCATAAGGAGAAACTGGGATGTTAAAAATGAGTCATGGATCCTTTACAGTTCAGTAAAACTGCAGGTCATCCTCCATTCGACTTCAATGTATGAGAGTCATTCTTAAGATGATGGTTGCTTCTCCTTGGGGCCACATGGGAACCCACCCTTTCCACAGGCTTGCCCAATGGCCATTTTCTTGGTTCCACCCTCATCAAGCATCTGGGTGTCGACCATGCTCCAGACCTCACCCTCCAAGAGTGTTGGGGTGATTGCCACACCTTACCCAATCCTTGGGTTAGAGTCTTAGCCCCCTTAGAAAAGGGAGGTGAAGACAACATTCCCCTAACATTTGGCATACTGGTTCAACCCTCTCAGAGCAACAAGTTAACCACCTGGCTTTCCCTAACCTTTGGCAAAGAGGTTCAACCCTCTCAGAGCAGCAAGTTGACCACATGGCCTTCTCTAATCCATGGGGGACAGTACACCCCTCTCAGACCTGTGGGGTGTTGACCTTAACCGCTCTAATCTTTGAGGAATGTGCTCCACCCTATCTGCACCCTGGGGTGGCAAAACGCTCCCAGAATATCAGGTGGAGACATCCACCCTCTTCAACTGCTGGGGAAAACTCACCCTCTCTGTACATATGGGAGGGGCTCCTCTCTTCGCCCAAGGAGATGTCTTAATCCCAGATCTCTGCTTCCACGGTTTTCTTCTTAAAGCTGTTTCTCCTTCAATCTTTCCTTTCCATGTCCTCTTTTGTCCAAGCTGACAGTGCTTTTGTTCATACAACTCTCTCAAAAATTTTGTTGGTTTAGCAAGCAGGAAGCAGTGATCAAAGCCATCATACAGTAAGACTTTCCACAAGTCTGTCCTAGATAACTGCACCTTCAATTCTGATTTACAAGTTCCAAGTTTAGTAAAGTCTTCAAATGGAGCATTTTCATCTGGGAATTTGATTTCCAGAAACTTGGAAGTTCTGGAATCAGTTTCTGTTTTCTTTGTGTCCAAAAGTTCAGTCTTTATTGTATTTCGCTCATCTAGTAATTTGCTATACGCTGCAAGGAGAAGCCAAGTCACATTCTGTGGGTTTACCTTGGAAAGTTCTTCAGCTAAATGCTCAGGTTCATCATTTTCAAATTCTGTCTTCCATATAACATCAGGTGTTAATCTTGCGAAGTTCTCTACAACTTTAAAACATGGATCGCCTTTCCTCCAGTTTCCAATAATAGTTTCATTATTTACTTCTAAGGCATCATAGAAAGTCTCTTTAGTGTCCATATTACTATAAAAAATTTCTTCAAACTGATCTAGGCCTTTTCCATCAAGCATTTCACAATTCCTCCAAAAAATACCCCTTACCTATTTATAAAACCGTTTCAACATTTTGGAAATTACAAAAGCACTTCCCCACTCCTCGGTACCAAATTCTGCATTAGTCAGCCAAAGGGGTGCTAATGTGAAATACCAAAAATGGGTTGGTCTTTACAAAGGGTATTTATTTGGGGTAGAACTCCACAGATACCAGGCCATAAAGCGTTATGTTTCTTTTCTCACCGCAGCCCAATGCCACGTGGTAGAGCAAGACAGCTGCTGGTGTTTGCCAGGGTTCAGGCTTCTGGGGTTCCTCTCTTTACGGGGCTGCATTTCTCTCTGGAGCTCCTGTTTCCTCCACAAGGTCAGCTGTAGATGATCAGGTGAATGGCTTGCTTCTCTTCTTCTGGGGCCTTCTTTCCAACATCAAAACTGCTTCTCAAAAGACTGCTTCAACTCTGTTCTTGCCATGCCTTTTATATTTGATTCCCCATCCACCAAGGGGTGGGGCTCAATGCCCTACTGATGTGGCCCAGTCAACGCCCTAATCATAACTTAATCATGCCCAGATTAACAGATCAGTTTACAAGCATGATCCAATTATATTCTTGGAAATTCATAATTACATCAAACTGCCCAACTGTAACAGCATCCAAACTGAAAAGGAAGAAATAAAACTTTCACTATTCACAGATGTTATGCTCCTATATATAGAAAGTCTTGAAAAATCTATAACAAAGCAACTAGAAGTAACAAATGAGTGACAGGATGCAAGATTAATTTTGAAAAATCAGTAGTGTTTCTATACATTATTAATGAGCTATGTGTTTAGGAAGTCAGGAAAAATGTTCATTTACAGTAGAAACTAAAAGAATAAAATATTTAGGAATAAACTTAACCAAGGGCGTAAAGCACTTGCATTCAGAAAATTACAATGCATTGTTAAAAGTAATCAAATAAGTCCTAAATAAATTGAAGAATATTCCATGTTCATGAATTGAAAGACTAAATTTTTAAGATGTCAATTCTATCTAATTTATATACAGATTCAAAGCAATCCTGATAAAACATTTCAGCAGCCATTTTAAAAGAAATTGAAAATCCAACTGTCAAATTTATTTGCAACTGTAGGAGCCCTGAATAGCTACAGACTTCTTAAAAATGAAGTACGGAGTTGGAGGACACTTACTTCCAGACTTTAAATCATAGTATCTAGCTACAGTGGTAAAAACAACATGGTACTAGCATAAAAACCGACATACAGAACAATGGAACCAAATTGATGGTTTAGTAACAGACTCATATCTATAGCCAAGAGATTTTTTTTTATGGAAAAAAAACATTTTATTATTTTAAACAAAGCAAATTCTTGAAATCATACATTTAAAGGCCAAATGTGTTCCTTTTAAATTTCAAAATACAAAATCATTCTAACATAAGCTAGAAAAGCACAAGCTAATTGTCAAAGATGAAGGAAGGCAGGTGAAAGTGAGAAAGGGAAAGAAGAAAATACAGCAGGACTGGGAAAGTCACAGCTCCCCAAAAACATGAATTTCACTTATGGGGATTTTAAAATAAACTTGCCATGGTGTTGTAATCAAAGAACCTAAGTTACTTTCTGAAAAGATTTGAGAAGATAAAAATATTTTTTTCCAGCTTAAAAAATAAATCCATAAATCAATTTAAGAGTTGGTGCAACACAATGGAATTATCCTTTTGGATTTTCTCAAGCAGATTGTATCACTTGAAAGAATTTATTTGATACATCAAATACTCCATGACTTTTTTTCAGTTGCCTTGAAAATAATTTGAAAGTAATCACTGTGTACAGAATTTGAAAACTCACATCCTAAGAGCTTTAGCAAATATATTCATTATTGGGTCTTGTCTTCAAACACCTTATCAAATATTAAATTCACTGTGATACAAAATGAAAAACAAACAATAACAAAATCTTGCAACAGAAATCATAGACACCTAAGATTTGAAATTTGGCCTCATTTTTGCTCTCTAGGATAAACTGTACAGGAGTCTTTTCCTCCCTTACCTAAACTGGTTTCTGGATTTTCTGACAATTCATTGAAATAATATGTCATCATGGGAACTTTTATTTCCAGGACTTTCACAGTCTAAGTTATGATTTTCACCTTCTTCTTCTTTTTCAGAAGGGGATACACTCTCTTTTTTCTCTTCTGGTTAAGAATTCAAATTTTTGGCGTTTCTGTCCTTTTCACTGTTTCCAGGCTTGGCAGCTTCATTGCTGGGCTCTGCTCTGGGCTTGTCTGCCTCCTTTCCAGGCTCATTAGGTGCCTCCCTTTCTTGTTTCCACTGTTTTGCTATTTAAATTAACAGCTGAGGAGGAATTTTTGGAGTCCTTAAATTTTTTATGCATAGAAATTTGACTGTTTTCACTGGAGACCAGAAGGGCAGGTGTTTTCGGCACTTTGCTTCCCTCTGCTCTTGTCTAGGTGGCCCCCAGATAAAATTTTCTGAGGGTATGTAATATTTCTGAGCAAATTGTAGGAGCTTTCTCCTTTCTGTCCTTTCTCTAATTGTATAAACAAAATATTCCAGAATACTCTGCTTAATATTGGGAATAGTATTTTCCACAAGAGCCTCATGAAGAATAAATTTTACAAGAGGAGATTTAAAATGTTCATATCCATGTTCTACAAGGCTTTTTAAGAATATGGGTGATTCTTAAAGAGTTATGTTGGGACTCATTTAGATGCTGAAACCTTTCCTGCCAGTTAACGACACAGGCCACATTTCCAGTTTTATCGATAAGCTTTATTCCAAGGAATTCTAACATCATTTTATAAGCCAGCAGGAATCTTCTAATTGCTTCTTTTGATTTTTTTAATTTCTCAATTTCATACGTAGTTAGTTCTTTAGCATAAAATTTCAAGCTTGTTCTCTCAGGGGAAACAGTAAGTATGGTTGTGTTCCAGCTTCTCCTAATCTCCTTTTCACTTACTTAGAACTTCTTCAATGTAAACAATGTCTGGCTTAAATGGAATTTTATTCTCATAAAAATAAAGATTGTTCAAGTCATTTTGATATGGTATATCTTTGACGTTCTGTGGGTACTGGTGTCGGTCTTTGTACAAACTGCTCACAGCATAAAACCTTCTATCAGGTTTTGCACTGGCCTCAGTGGGATCACCACTGCTCCGCACCCATAGCCTCGGGGTCTTGGTCCGGCGCGGGGCTGGAGCAGGGCCACCTTCCAGCTCGCTCCCAGGGCTGCGTGGGCTCCTGGGCTCCTGCCCTGGGCCATCGCCATGGCCCGGCCCCAGCTCCTCCGGCTGGGGCTCCGAGTCCGCCTGCCAGGGGGAGTTGTAGACCTCCTCAGTGGTGGGCTCAGGACCTGACTTCCCCAGCAGGTCGCCCATTGAAGATGCGGGCGGCGGGCGCGGGGCTGCCGGGCGCAGGCTGCAGTAGCCGCGCTGGGCCCCGGGCATGACCGCCGCGAGGGCGCTGGGCGGCAGCCTCGACGCGCCCAACCCCACTGCTTCAGCGTGGCGAGCGGCAAACAGGCCCACTCCCCGGGAGAAGCCAGCGGCCCCCGCCGCCGCCAACGCTTGAAGCCGCCCAGCTGGTTCCTTCTCCTCCCCTTGGCGGGAGCCTAGGGGAGCAGAGAGTCCAGGCAGTGGGCCTGAACGCCGCTGCCCCCCCCTGGCTCCTGGGACGTGCCTCGCTTTCTGCTCATCACTCTATAAGGCCAGCCTGCGCTCAGCCCTTTGGCGTCCTCTTGGATGGATCGGGGTCGTGCCAAATGATTTTTGACAAGGCTGTCAAGCCCGCAAGCTGGGACAGAAAGTCTATTCAACAAATGGTACTGGCAGAACTGGATATCCATATCCAATAGAAAAAAAAAACGGACCCCTATCTCACACCTTATACAAAAATTAACTCAAAATGGACCAGAGACCTAAATATAAAAGCTAGAACCATAAAACTCCTAGAAGAAAATGTAGGGAAACATCAAGACCTGTAGTAGGTGGTTTCTTAATATTTACACTGGAAGCACAAGCAATAAAGACAAAAATAGATCAATGGGACTCCTCAAACTTAAACACTTTGTTCTTCAAAATGCTCTATCAAGAAAGTAAAAAGGCAGCCTATTCTATGGGAGATAATATTTGGAAATGACATCTTTAATAAGGGTTTTATAACATGTTATGTAAAGAACTCATCATCCCGATTAAAAAAGACAAACAGCAAAATTTATAAATGAACAAAAGAATTCAATAGACATTTATCCAAAGAGGAAATACAAATGGCCAAAAAGCACATGAAAAATGTTCAACATCACTAGCTATAAGGAAATGCAGATGAAAGCCACAATGAGATAACATCTCACACCTTATAGAATGGCCACTATTAAAAAAGCAGTAATCTACAATTGCTGAAAAAGATGTAGAGAAACAGGAACACTCCTCACTGTTGGTGGGAAGGTAGAATGGGGCAGCCTCTGTGGAAGTCAGTTTAGTACTACCTCAAGAAACTGAATATAGAACTGCAGTATGATCCAGCAATCCAGTTACTAGCAATATATTCAGAAGAACTGGAAACACGGGTGAAAACGGTCATTTGCACACTGATACTGGAATGCTATTCAGTTGTAAGAAAAATGAAATAAGGATGTGTATGACAACATGGATGAACCTAGAGGGTATCATGCTGAGTGAACAGGCCAGAAACAAAAGGACAATGTATGGCCTCACTAATATGAACTAAATATGATAAACTTGCAGAGATAAACTCGAGAGTATATATATTTAGGAAATAGAAGGTAGGTTGAGAATGGGAGATGATGCATAATGAATGCAGCCCTATTAATAAGGTTAATTGTAAAAGTTTGGAAGTGAATAGAGTTGAGAGTAACACATTATAATGAGTATAACTAACACTGCTGATTTATAAATGTGATTGTGGCTGAAACGGGTAGTATGTGGAAGTAATTGTCCATTGAATGGAAACTCGAGCATAATCTAGGCTATGTATAACAGTGATTTCAGTGGTGGATGAAGATTGTATTTAGAAGTATAAATATGAGAATGCTCATTTACAAACTGCTAAGATTATGGTGATACATAGGAAAATTACAATTAATGTAACATGGATATAGTTAACAGTAATACTGTAATATTTTGCAGTAATGGCAAGAAGATATCTTTTCAATACTAAGAGACAACAATAGGGAGGTATAAAGGAGTATGGGTTTTTTCATTTTCAGAGCAATGAAATTGTTCTAAAATTGACTGACGTGATGACATTTTCTGTGATGAAAACGAGAGCTACTGAGTGTACAATTTGAGTGGAGTTTACAATGCATGGGAGTGTATAACACAGGGAATCCAGTGACAGATGATGGAATGTGGTTAACAGGACAAATATGAGAATGTTTTATCATGAATGATGCCAAATATACCATACTAATAAAGGGTGTTAGTAGTTGGGTGGGTTGGAGGAAAATACTCCAAATGTAAGATAAGGGCTATAGTTAGTTATAATATTTTGATGATGTTCTTTCATAGTTCATAACAAATGTTTCACAACAATGCAAGGGGTTTGGTATTGGTGAGATGTATGGGAGCTTTGCATGATATGCATGTTTATTTTGTAAATCCACAAAGTTTACTATACTTTTATTGTTTATATATGTTCATGTATTAATGATATATTCATTAAAATTGTATTAGAAAAACAGTATGGTATTAGCAGTTAGACATACAGACCAATGGAACCAAACTGATGGTTCAGAAACAAACCCTCACATCTATGGCCAAGTGATTTTTGACAAGGCTGTCAAGCCCACCAGCTGGGGATGAACTCTCTATTCAACAAATGGTGCTGTGAGAACTGGATATCCATATCTAAAAGAAAGAAAGAGGACCCCTATTTCAAATGTTATACAAAAACTAATTCAAAATGGATCAAAGGCCTAAATATAAAAGCCAGAACCATAAAACTACTAGAAGAAAATATAGGGAAACATCTTCAATACCTGGTAGTAGGCAGTGGTTTCTTAAACCTTACATGGAAAGCATGAGCAATGAAAGAAACAACAAAAAAAAAAGGATAAATGGGACCTCCTCAAACTTAAACACTTTTGTGCTTCAAAGGACTTTTGTCAAGGTGAAAATGCAGCCCACTTGATGGGAATAATATTTGGAAATCACAGTTCTGATAAGGTTTTGATTTCCATGCTATATAAAGAAAACATACATATCAACAATAAAAGGGCAAATCCAATTTAAAAATACCCCACTCTCTAGGAATTGTAACAAGTTATCATTGATCATGTACTATGGTGGTCATAAATTATCTCCACCTGGATCCAAAATTAAAATCCAACTTAACTACTTCAAAACACTTTCTCTGCAAAGTTTTTTCTACATGAATGAAAATAAATTATTTCTTATTTGTTTCTTTCTTTTCTTCTAGCAGATGAGTCTAAATTCTTTATTTTTAAAGAAGTTTTAGACTACAGATAAGTTACATAAAAAATAAAAGGGATTCCCACATACTCCAACCCTTCCTCTCTCACACATTCTCTTACTAATAACAGCTTACATTAGTATCCTGTATTTATTACAATTGATGAACAAATATTGATGCATTGCTACTAGCCATGGTCAGTAGTTTACATTATGGTTTACAATTTGTACTGTACAATTTTATAGGTTATTACAAAATGTATAATGGCTTGTATCCATCATTGCATTATCATGTGGAAAAATTCCAATGCCTTAAAAATGCCCTATCATTGTTCTATTCTTCCCTTCCCTTCTGCTCAGAACCTTTTGTAGCTATGATCTTTATGTTAGTGTTACAAGTTCTTCCATTACTGAAATAATGTCTGTTTTGGTCCACAGTTGCATTCCTTCAATCTTGGTAATGTGGGGATGGTGATACCCATTTCCTTCAGATTGAGAGGGAGCTTAGATCTTATGGGTCAGATGGAAGGCTTGCAGTTGTAAATTCTCTTTGTTTTTGGGAAGGGGGTAGTCCATCATCATCATGTTGTTAGCTGTCTTGGGTGAGTCCAATGAACTGGAGAGTAGGTATTGTCTGCTACTCTGCTGTGACTCAGGACTCAATCAGCATATAAACAGAATGAAGATTTAAATATCAGAGACATACACTTAATGGGTATAGTGTTAATTATTGATTCAAATAAAAGTGTTATAAGAATCATGTGTAGGGAAATTATAAATGAATTGAATTCTGTGACATTGGAATAATAGGTTATCATATATACCAAGGTAATACCCAGAGATGGGTGCTGATTTCATAGGGTTGTATGTCTCATCTATAGGGTCCATATATCTCTAAAGCCCTTATGACCACCCCTGTTTGAGGCTTTGCTTACTGTGGTAATTAGTGAGATCTGTCTGAGAAGTGCATGAGTGGATTCTTTGGATTGACCTCCCAACTCTCTTTGAAATCTCTTCACCTAAAAAACTATTTTACATTTAATTTTCCATTCTTTTGTTCAAGATATTTTTCCAAATGCATCACTGGTTGGTGCTTGGTCTTAATCCCTGCATGCCAGTGATGTTCATCCCTGAGAGTCATGTGCCAAAATGGGGGCAAGGCAGTGAGTTTATTTGCTGCATTTGGCTTAGAGAGGCCACATCTTAGTAAAAAGAAAAATTTCAGGAGGTAACACTTATGTTATAGATAATATTCAGCTAAGTTTCAATTTTACAAGAATAAGGTCCATAAATACAAGCATTAATATCAAGAACTTGATGTATTGGTCTGTTTTCTTTCATTAGGCACTGCCTATATACTCGAGATTCTTGCCTCTATATTTGAGAACAAAACAGGATACCCCACAATGGGAATTTAATATGGTGTTTGTTATTGTGTCGGTTTCCACTCTATGAAAACATGAAAACATTCTTAATCCATAGAATTTACAGGTGCACCCTTCCCCATATATACCCCACCAATGGCACCATGCAGTAGTGACCCTCCCTGGCCATAGTTGACAAAAGAATGTCCCTCCAATTGTATTCTCAACCATACTCCTCTATCTACCCAGAGCTCACTTGTTCCTTCCTCAAGCCCTGCCCCCAGCTATATAGACAGCCCCATTCACCCCCACAAACCCCACTCACACTACAGCATCAATAACCGCATTCACATTGCTGCACCACCATCACTCCTGTCCACTGCCAAACCTCCCCCTTCAATTTATTATAGATTCTCACCAGATTGACCATCACTCACCACACTCTACTCCCTTTCTCCTTGTAACCTATCTTCCAGAGTCTGCCTCTGTGAGACTGCTCAATATCCTTAGTTCATATCAGTGAGATCATGCAATATTTGTATTTTGGTGATTGACTTTCTTCACTCAATATAAGGTCTTTGAGATTTATCCATGTTATCACATGTGTCAATACTTCATTCTTTCTTACAGCTGAGTGATAATACTCCATTGTATATATAAACCACATATTGTTTATCCATTCATCCATTGATAGACACTTGGGTTGCTTACAACTTTTGCCAATTGTGAAAAATGGCTCAATCAACATCAGTGTGCATGTATTTATTCTTGTCCCTGCTTTAAATTCTTCTGGGTATAGGCCCATAAATACAAGCATTAATATCAAGAACTTAATAGTGGGATTCCCAGATCATATGACAATTCTATACTTACCTTCCTGGGGATCTGCCAAACCAGCCTCCACGCTTGTGGCATCATTCTACATTCCCACCAGCAGTGGATTAATATTCTTATTCCTTAACATCCTCTCCAATGTTTGCAATTTTCTGATTTTTTCAACTAGCAGCCAGTCTAATAGGTGTAAGATGATATTGTAGTTTTGATTTTCATTTCCCTAATACCTAGTGAGGGTGATCATCTTTTCACATGCTTTTTAGCCATTTGCATTTATTCTGAGGAAAAGTTTCTAATCAGGTCCCTTTCCCATTTTTCTAAGGATTGTTTGTCTATTTTTTATATATGCTGGATATTAAACCCAATCAGACAGGTGTTTCCCAAATATTTTCTCACATTGAGTAGGCTGTCTTTTCTATTTTCCCTTTCATTGCTCATGCTTTGGGTGTAAAGTTTATGAAAATATTTCCTTTTACCATATGTTGTGCATGCTTTCCTACATTATCTTCTGGAAGCTATATTGTCTTGGCTCTTATGTTTAGATATTTGATGAATCTTCATTTAAAATTTTTAAACAAATAAATTTTCTTCATACATATTTAAAAATCATACAATTTATCCAAAGTGTACAATTAATGTTATTTGGTATAGTCACATAGTTGTATGTTCATCACTTCAATCATTATTAGAGGATTTTTGTTATTTCAATAATAATTATAAACAAAAAACAGACAAACAGGAAAATTCCTCACCTCTCAATCTCTCTCTGTTTTCCTTGCTGTATATATCTGCTATTTCTGGCTATTCTAGCACAGTTTATTTATTTTTATTGAGATATATTTACAAGTGTATAATCAATGGCTTTTAGTATAATCACAATGCTGTGCATTAATCATCTCAAAATTTTATTTTTTTATTTTCTCAATATATATATTTTAAAAGATGCTTAGAGCACATAAATGTTACACAAAAATTCCTGGGATTCCCATGTTCCCCACCTCCCACACCTCACATTACATCCCAAATAAGCATCTTTCATTAGTGTGACACATCATCTGCAATGGATATACACATCCTGGGGCTTTGCTACTAAACATGGACCATAGTTCACATTGTAGACCACACTCTCTTGCACACTGTTCTGCATGGTATATGCTGATGTAAAATGGCCTATATCTGTCATTGTAATGTCATTTAGGATAATTCCCAAGTCCTGAAAAAGCCCCTGTATTACAACTGCTTTTCTCTTCCCTGCCCTGAAAGTGTTTAGTGGCCACTGGCTCTGCTTCACTGTTATAATTTGTTCCATTGCTTGAATCACAATATGTCTACCACAGAATACCATTAAGTCCACTCTAGTCCATAGCTCTTCCCCCAATCCTGAGGAGACTGGAATGGTGATGTTCACTCCACCTCCAAGTGAGAGTGGGCTTATATCCCATGGATATGGTAGATGGGATTATCCTGCCTGCAGCTGGAGGTGCTCTCCATTCCCTGGGATAGCTATTGTCCATCATCATCTCCTCACCAGGTGACTTGGGTGAGTCCATTGAGCTGAAGAGTAGGAGTTGCAGCTCCACCAAGATTCCAGGTACAGCTGGAACATTGGCTGGCCAGAAACTCCAGTCTCTGGAAGCACACCTACAAACTCCAGCATGACATATAGGTTTGAATAGAAGGGACTGATGGACCATGTACAGGGAGGACTTATTTGAGTCCAACTCTGTCACTCTCAGGAGCACAGATTCCAAAGTAGAACCCATTGATAAGGCATCATTCTCTGGAGCTATCCCCCCTCATATAGGACCTGGGTGTCTCCAGAGCCCTCAGGAGTCCCTGTATGTGGGTTGATATCCACTTTGGTGTTCTATGAGATCCTACTGAGGCGTGTGTAAGCATTAGCTCTGGGATGACCTCCCTACACTCTTTGAAGTCTCTTAGCCACATGAACTCATTTGTCTTAACCTTTTCCCCCTTTTAATCAAGGTCTTTTTTCAGTCATATTACCAGTTGGCACTTGGTATTAATCCCTCATTGCCAGGGAGGCTCATCCCTGGGGGTCATGTCCCAAGCTGGGGGGAAGGCAATGCATTCATATATTGAGTTTGGCTTAGAGAGAGGCCACATTTGAGCAACAAGGAGGCTCTCAGGTGGCAACCCTTAGGCACCCCATAACAGTAGGCTAAGTTTCAATTATAAAAGCAAATACTCATAAGTCTAGTCATCAATAACAAGAACCCATCAGTGGAACATCCTCCTTTGCCAGACACTGCCCCTGCACTTGGTGGACTTTTGCTGCTCCCTTGGAGAATGTGGCAGAGCTCTCCTGGTTGGGAATTCAGTATTCCCTCATTTATTGAGTGAGTGTCTACCCACCATGACCATGCCCCATCCATTGATCATTTGAACAATTTTGTATAGCTTTCATATATATTCAGGTGAACTTCCTCCCATGAATCCCCAATCCCAGACACCCCCCCGCCAATGATCCTATGCAGACCCCATTACAACCCTTCTGTGATCTAAACCTTCCTTGAAGATGAAGCCCATATAATAACCACATACATTTAATAGGAAAATGAAATGATAATGATAAGCTTAAATGCAAGAGATAAAATACATGGAAACTCAGGAAAAAAACTAAAAATTAAATATAATTAACAGAATGGGACATACAAAAATGGGAAAAAACAAAAATAATTTTTATTATTATTATTTTTTCCTTTTATCACTGCATTATCGGGTGTCCGCTCTATACCGTGACACATTCTACCTCTCATTCCCCAGTGTCTCTCAAATTTTCATTTAATTTTCAAAGAAGTTTTAGGTCACAGCAAAGTCACACACAGAATACTAGAAACTCTCCTATACCAATCTCCTTTCCCTTTCCTCACCCCATATTAAAACCTTTTTGTGTGTGTGTGGATGGAAGCATTGTTATAACTGTTATACAGATAGTGAAACATAGGTATTAAACATTGTCAATGGTTTACAGT